>JANPWU010000008.1:24332155-24342526 GCA_024707465.1 Erythroxylum daphnites
CCTCCTTAATATTTTGCATTTTCCTCATACATTGGAATTGTTTTATGCCTGCAATCTTACCATAAGACCTCTAGCCTGGCATTAAATAAGAACCAAACCTGGACGTTGGTACCAAGTCAGCCCAATTTCAATGTTTTGGGCACAAAGTGGGTATTTCGTGTGAAATACAATCCAGATGGCTCCATAGCTAAACACAAAGCCAGGCTTGTTGCAAAGGGGTTCAAGCAGAATCCAGGGATTGATTTCCGTGAAATCTATTCCCCAGTTGTTAAAGCATCATCTATAAAGGTAATTCTATCCCTTGTTGTCTCGTTTGGTTGGGATATTCAATAACTTGATGTGAACAATGCATTTTTGAATGGTGCTTTACAAGATGAAGTTTACGTAAATCAATCACAAGGTTTTGTCAATCAGCAGTATCCATCCTATGTGTGAAAACTCTCAAAGCATCTATATGGATTAAAACAAGCTCCTCAAGCTTGGTTTCATACTCTCAAGCTTGCTCTAAATAAATGGGGTTTTCAAAATTCTAAAAGTGACACTTCACTTTTTTACTTCAATCACCATGGGCTCCTAACTCTGCTGCTTGTGTACGTTGATGATATTTGGGTTACTGGCAATCATACAGATATACTTCAGACTGTTATTCGGAAACTCCATAACTAATTTGCCTTAAAGACATTGGGTCCTATTTACTATTTCTTAGGTTTTGAAGTGCAAAGATCATCAACAGGTCTCTTTCTCTAACACAAGAAGTACGTGGAAGACTTATTTGTCAAAGCAAATATGGTTGCCTCAAAATCATGCTCCACTCCCATCTTTCCAAGTGTGAAACTCTCTCTTTATGATGGAACTCTATTTGATAGTCCGTCTTTGTATCGAAGTCTTCTTGGAGGTCTTCAATATCTGTGTCACACTTGTCCTGACATTTGTTACACATTTAATAAATTAAGTCAATTTCAAGCTCACCCTCTTCAGCCCCATTGGATTGTTCTAAAAAGGGTTCTACGTTACTTACGTGGCACAGCTGACTATGGATTGATGTATAAACCTTCACACCTTCCTTTCCAAATCAATGCATAATGTGACTCTAATTGGGCAAGCTCCATTGATGATCGGAAGTCGACTTCTGGAGGATGCGTCTTTCTAGGGGGGAATCTCATCTATTGGAGCTCTAAGAAACAACAGGTGGTAGCTAAATCCAGTACAGAAGCAGAATATCGCGCGTTATCACAATTATCAGGGGAAGTTATTTGGCTGACTTCTTTTCTTCAGGAAATTGGTTTCTCTCCTTCATATAGGTCCACCTTGTGGTGTGATAACAATGGTACTCGAGCTTTTGCACAAAATCCGGTCTTCCATGCACGAACAAAGCATATCGAAATCGATGTGCACTTCTTGTGGGATAAAATTGCAGATGGAATCATTGAAGTCAAGTATGTCGCCTCTGATGACCAGCTAGCAGATTTGTTTACAAAACCAATTGTTGCATTAAGACATTCATCTCTCTGTACAAAACTCAATCTCTTGTCTTCACAGGAGTTGGGTTTGAGACGGGATGTGAGAGATAATAAGAAGTATACGGGCCCAGATAAAAAAAAAGTGAGCATCACAAACCCAAATACAAGTATATTCTAGAAGCAATAAATATTCTCGAGTGCTCTACATGCTGCCAAAAACAGAATTCTGTTACAACAAGAGAAAGAAAGATTGTGTACAGATAATTAGTCGCCGCAAGTGCCCTTTTGTTTTTGTATATACACGTACAGTCATGTAATCTCAAAGAGACAACAAAATAGAAATAAAAAAATTCCTCTTTCAATGACAAGACTTGTTAGAATATGCACCATTCTGATTGAGAGTTCAAGTAATAGTATCTGTAGTCCTTACATCATTCAGTCGAGGTAAGTTTGCAACTGAAAAGTTAAAAGCCTCTGAAATTATCCGTCCATTCTCCATTGGAAACCAATGAAGAAACTTTAAGATGAAGTGGCAATCGATTCCTTAAGTGAAGAAGCTCGAAGTTGTGAATAAGAGGGCTAACCTCAAGCCAGTTATCATACCAGAGCCATGTAGCTTCTCCATTCCCAATTTGATATTTAATACAAGGGTAGATAGTAGCCCTCATCTTCATCAACTGCCTGAGGATTCATGAGTTATCCCATTTATAATTAGCCTTCCAGAAGTTTACATTTTAGGTGGCACTCGTGCATCTATTTGATCCATAATGCTTGATGATTAGTATAGAGTCGGTTAAGTCTTTTACACATGAGAACATTCTGCATTATTTGATCGGAGTAATACAAGTCCTCCATGTTTCTTTGAGGTAGTCACTTCACTCAACTTTATCTTGGCATTCTTGGAGTGATTTATTTTGCCAGTCAATAAGAATGCTTTGAGTGTTTTGTCAATCTCCTTTATAATTTACTTTGACAAAGCAATACGGGCTTTCCAATGAAAATGCAAGATGCTAAGAATAGAGATGATAAGCGAAAGTCTAGCAGCATATGAGAGAAATTTGTTTTGCCATGGATTAACTCTAGATTTGATCCTTTCAATGATAGTCAAACAATCATTAGGCTTTGAAGCAGTAATAGGTACTCCTACATAGCAGAAAGGAGTTGAGTGTACTTTAAGTCCAGTAATTCTTCTAATCTCTCTAAATTTCGTTAAAGTGAATTTTGGTTTGTCCAAAATCTGTCTTTCAAGTTGCTAATGTTGTGACAATGTTAATGAACATCACTCAACTTAGGCGTAGTATTCCTACCAAAATATGTCATCTGCACAACTTGCGATTTCTTGGACAAATTTGTTGGCATTAACTTCTTGTTAAAGCGAGCCACTCTCATGTTGTTGAATTTGTGCAAATTATGTAACCATACAAACCTTCGTTCTATTGTTGTACCATTGGAATGCTGGAGCATCTTGGGCAACATCTTCAGGTTCTTCTCCTTTTGTTTGCTTATTGGTTATTTCGTTCCGTTGTCATCTGGACCTTCCAGCTGTTGCCATCTTCATTACCGTATGTATGGATAACCATTTATCAGATTTCTTCAAATTTAGTGTTGTTTTACTCAATGTGGGGGTCATAATAGAGCTGTGTAGTGATCATGGAAAGCAGTGGTTATCCTTACTTCATTAGAGATGATGGTGGCAGGCTCCCTTCATTATTGAAATAATTAAGTTGGAATTGTTTGTTGAATACTCGAGCTTTCTGCTATTTGCCAATTTTTACTATTATTTTCAAATTTTTTATTTGACAGAATTATTCCTTTCCAACTTTCTTTGAAGGAATGAATGTAGTTACATGTAAAAGAGCAAAAGATATAACCCTTGTTATTCTGTGTCTTTCTACAAATGAAGTTGCTAATGTCGTTACATAAACTCTGCTACAGGTCTCATGAGAAAATCAATCTCAAAAAGTTAGCTTAAAGAATAAAAGAGCTCATCTCACATTAGACCGTAACATTCTACCATACTTCGCAGCCCAGGCATTGACAGGCTGATTGTGCGCTAGCTTTAAGTTTATAAATTTCACATCAAGACAATTAAACTGTAACAAACTCTGAGCAGGGATCTTATGCAGAAAATGAGAATTGAAAGGCAACGTAACCTGAATATGCAAGGAAAATGGTTTCCGATTTATCCAAGGGATATGAAACCGTTACAACAAATTTGCTCATATTAGCTGAAATAGTACAATTGTACTCGAGAATTATATTCATAGTATTTTACAATCTTTTCAAATTTGAGAAGCCGTGACGACTCGGGAAAGCATGACCTAACGGAAGTAAACAGATACTGGAGGAATATCAATGTCATTGTCCTCATCATCCTCGCAGGCCACGACAACGTCAAAGTGGCATCGGTAAGCAGGCAATTCTACTTTGGCTACTTCCCTGACCAGATCCACCATTTTCTTGTCCATTCTATCTTTATGCCGAGGGAACATGCTATTGAAGAGTAGGCAACTACCGCAAGAGATGCTATACGCGTTAAGCCCCCTATCCTTGAGCCATTGGATAAGTTCACGCAGTGTAGGATTATCTTTTAGAATCCACCGGTCCCAAACAGTCCAGCTCATGTCCCGATGTTTTATCACCTTGGGTGGGACTGGCTCAGCCATCGAGAACAATGGAAGTGCTAGGTTGGCAAATGTATTTCGATAATCCTCCAGCTTATGTCCACCGTCCAGAACCTTGTACAACTCCAGACAAACAAGACCTGTGGCCATGGCTGTGGATGTAGCAATGGCAGGTATAATCCTTCCAGCAATGAACTTGGCTTTCAGCTTGTCAACCTCAGGAATGCTGTAGTTTCTAGCTCTCATGTTCGCCAGTCCAGCTATGAAATCCATGTGATAGTTCGTATCATCATCCTGCATGCCAACAGAAATTTGTCACTACCATGAATGGGCTCAAGGCTCTTAATACAAAAAGCACTAGTGGATTACAACACAGTCCCTTAGATTCATGAGGAAAGACCTTCTCAAATTGAATTGGCCTCATCCTAAATGCAGGTGGTAGACTCTGCTTGCAGATCTCCAACTTCATGATTAGATCCTTGATAATTACAGCTTCATCCCCAGATGCAGTAGACAGACTAGTAGCCTTCTCATCTGTCACAATTTTTGCATCTTTGTTGGGTTCAAATTCAGGTACAATCACCTTCTCAACAGCCTCAGCAAAGATTTTAGGATCTTTTACCCAATCAGGGATTGGAATCCCAAATGTCTCTGCTCGCAGTATGGATCCTGCCGTAACAAAATGAACATGACTACGATCTGCAGCAGAGAACTGAAGTGCATGTGGGAATCTCTTTGGGGCTGACCAAAATGGAACACCAGTACTAGTCAAAGCATCTTCAGGAAATGTGTAAGTCAACTGCTCAACTCGATTGGCAAAATAATCTTCAAACCTGATTACAGGAATACAAAATTTAGACGGCATGAAAAGAACAAGAATTATAGAGGTACCATGAGATAGGAGTACATACTTTAGCCGGGCCCACATGACACAATCCTGAAATGTCCGACACTTTTCCTTGTCCAGGCACTCAAGAACACGCTCCAAAGTATCCTTTGCCTGAGCATCACCAGCATTGATCATAGAAGTTGTGTACTCAGAGGGATCTGATAAGTAGGCATTCACTTCTGTTGGGGTTTTCTCAAGTAAGCCCTCAAATTCAGATCGAGCCCATGTCAAGCAGTGATCAATATTGTGTGGGAATGAGTGCACAGTGCACATGGGTGCTTGTTTCTCGGGTGGATCCCTTGAAGCACCATAATTTTCAGTTAGATGGGGAATTACCATCTGAGTGTTGCATTTTGCACCAAGAGTTCCTGACTCAAGAAGTGGCTTCTGGAAGTACAAACACCTCTGATCAACATATAGTCTTGCATTGACATTGTCCAAAGCATTTATGACAACAGTTAAATTCTCCCAGAAGGTATCATCAAATACATTCTCAGTTTCCGGTCCAACACGGTTCTGCAATGCTTCAATATTAAGCAGAGGGTTAATAGACGAAGCAGCAGAAGCCGCAACAGTGGATTTGGCCTGACCAATGTTCCAGTCACGGAAAAGGAACTGTCTACTTAGATTACTCTTCTCTATAACATCATCATCAGTTACTGTAAGCTTTCCTTCACCACATGAAACCCCCATAAGTGCTACATTTTTTAAGAATTCACAGCCAAGCGCACCAGAACCAACAATAAAGACATTAGCATCCTCCATTTTCTTCTGGAGCTTGGATCCAAAAACTGAAATTTGTGCATCATAACGAGAATTTAATGGCCTATAATCACTAGGATCCACATTCTCCTTAGGAAGTGATTCCAATGAGTCGAAATAGAAAAACTGCAGCAGAAAAAAAGAAAAAAGAAAGGTCAGCTTACCAGAACAACAAATCAAATTAAACAAAACGTTGGACAAAAATGCCAGATAGAAACAAACTAATTCAAATGTCTGAGACCATTACTATTGGATGGGTTAAGTAACACTATCTCCACTATAATCTTCATTTTAAAAGATGGAACATTTAATGATGGAACATTTAATTAACATACACAAATATGCATACTTAGCATACCTATAACAATGATCAAACAGCAGGATCAAAAGCAAAGAACTAATAAAAACCTGAAAGAGAGGATGGAACTTTCCAGAGCATGCTTTGACAACTTCCTGCCCCACAATACCACCAAACATGGCAGCCATTGGATTCAGTACAGCCCTGGCTCCGAAGGCAAAGTGACGTAGAAGTTTTGGGTTGATGTCCTCCACCCTCCCATCTCCCAAGCTTTCATTGATGCTATTAGCAACAGATATCAGCTTCTGAGCATCCTCTTCTGAACCAGCAGTAGGGAAGCGACCCAACTCGCTGACAAATTTATCCAGTGCTTGGAATGCCAAATGTAGCAGAGGTGGCCGATCAAACTTGGAAAAATCACTCAATAGAAAGTCACCAGGATTCTTAAGAGCTTCACTCAACGGCTTAAAATTTATCGTCTTAGGTTGTTTCACCTGGGTAACTATTCCACCCTTCTGATACGCACCAAAGTTTTTAGTGTCCTCCTCAAGTATAAATGAATAAGGCCGGGCACTCTTAATCTTCCTCGGTTTACCATCATTCAGTTCTGTCATTCCATGGACTTCAGAGAAAACAACAAGATCACCATCTTGAAACTCAAGTCGCTCATCGTCAACACATGATACAAGTGAAGGGTTGTCATTGCTGATTGATGCAATTATACCAGTATGTGGCTCCTCACCATCAACATCGAGAACAGTGAATTCAGGTCCAAAGTCGCAAAATACAGAACCAAAAAGGCCTCTGACTTCAGCCTTAATAAAAGATATTGGAGGTTGATGATTATGGCAGTAATCATCAAACTCAATAGCTTTGTTAAGACTGATATCAGTAAATACAACAGCCTGTAGAAAAAAAAAATTAAGTAGGGGCATCAAAGCACTATAAGTTGCATTAAACGCAAAGAACTCATAAGTAACTTTGAAACAGAAAAAAGACAAATCAAGGCACCAAAAGGTCAACATGTTTATATCGTCTTGCTCCTTGAACGTCAACTTCCATAAATTTCCTCAAAAAACTCTTTTCCAACAAATTTGAAAAAACAACTGCTTAGTTCTGAGACAGCTTATCTTTTACTTTAAAATCTTACCACGGCACCAACAGCTTTCCTAGCTATTGCTGCTTTACATTATGTTCTATCTTGGTTTACATAACATTATCAACAGTTCTTCCTCCACAAATTGTGTTTGAGATCAACTATTGCAATGACAGAAATTCTCCATCATATATCAGGACAGCGATAGCAACTGCAAAGTGACATCAATGCAAAGGAAGTTCTTCATGGTTATAGATCTTAGAGCTTCGCAGTGATAACATTTGATGCATCTAATAAACTCCTCGCTAAGCACCTTGAGCAGCGTCTTTATTCTGTTGCCAAAGTATTTGTTGAAACAGAAGATAGGAGAAATGGCAGACTCAACTCTTTCAACATATTTGAACATGCTTTAAAAAAATTTGATCCATGATCGCTGCACTCATGGACGTCTTTTACCATTCAATCAAGGAATGCTAACCACCCAGTTCTTTCTTAATACTAGCTTATGAAAAAAAAAATAAAAAGGCTGGCAAATACCTGGAAATTAGAAAGAAGTTCTTTAGTCAATTTTGTAGTTAGGGTAGAGATCAACACTACATTATTGAGTTCCTGCAACTTCTGAACAGAAGCGAGTGCCCTGTTTTTACCTACATCACTCTCTGTGAAAACAAAATTACTAGCCAAATCCCACAACTCCACCGCCCCTTCATCATGCAATGTCACAGATTTGACACCGGCAAGTATTAGGTTTTTGGCTGCAACAACAAATGACAAATACCCTATTAGAAGACTTCACAGCAATTAGAACAAGAATAAAACACACGAAAGTCATTTCAGTTGTTTTTTTTCATTCCATCCAATCAAAGCAGTTTGCAAAACCCAACTCCCTCTTTCAAAACCTCTCTCCCCCGCAGCCAGTCCTTTACACACAACCTACTAACAAAACATGGAAAATGTATTCAAAGAGAAACTATCTTGAGAAGGCTGGTAAAATCAACCAAACAGTAAGCAATTACAGCGGTCATAGGTTTACACTAGATCATTGATCAGCTAGTTATTGTGTCCTTCACATCTAGGCCAGCACTCTACCCTACTCGAAAGGTCTATAAGAAGTTGACTCCGGTTCACATGCCCAAATAGATTGTAACCAATAGCGGAAATACAAGGGCAGGTTTGAAGAAGTACTAACGGCAGATAGTTCCCTTATTTATGATTTAGTGTTTTAAAAAGGTTGTTTCTTCGTAAACAGCGAAGAAAAGATGCAAAAGAAGCCAAGAGCATGTAGCTGAAGGAAGAACAAGAGCCTGAGTAAAGCAGGTTACAAAATTGAAATTCGTAACTATCCTAATTAATCAAGAAACTCGTTATCTTTAAAGAATCCACAACTGCCATCGATCACTAATTTTCTAATCAACGTTAAACTTTATCAAAATTATAATCAATAACTTAACGAGAAAAATGGCTAAAATGGAAGAAGCAATCGATTATCCTCACCGATCTCAGCACCCAAACCCTGCATCCCGGAGACAAGGACATTGGAAGCAAAAAGCCGGCGCATGGTCTCGCGGCCGTATACGGCCAGCTGCCGGCTGTGAAGATCCTCATCGATGTCGTTCTGATGCGCATCAAAAGCCATGGTCACCGATCCGCCGATATTACTACCAAGAGAGTGGTTTCTACTGTTACTGTTGTTGTCGATCACGCTACTACTGCTGTTGTTGTTGTTATAACTAGCTGTTGATTGATGCTTTTTAACAGACGAAGAATCTTGAGAGTAGTTCTTCTCTTCTTCTCCTGCTTCACCAAGCGATCTTTCAACAGGTCGCTTTCTAGGAAGCATAAAGTGCAGTAAAGTGCCACAAAACCCTAGAGATATTAGGATAATAGCCATATATTAACAAAGATCGGTCCCAAAACGGCAAGCCGTGACCCTAACCCTAGTAGCTTGAGCATGATTCGAAGGAAAGATTAAGAAATAAGAGATCAGATAAAGAGCGAAGAAACTTACCGATTAGGAGAGTGGCAGATCAAGGCAGGAATACAGAAAGTTTGAGAAATGGAGAGTAATTGGAGTGTTTGGCTGCGAAGAATGCAAAAGAAAATAGAATAGGGAGGATTTATAAGAGAAAAAGAAAGATGGTCTTGGGGGCATTTATGGATTCGCATATGTACCCTGAAGCTGGGCCCACTAGGGTTTTGTTTCGTCCCTGTACCATCGTTTTGTTCTGTTGGAGCGAAGTGAAACTGGAAAGAGTGGCGAAAGGGTAGGAATTTGGAGTTTTCGGCTTCAGATCTCCTGTGTCCTTTTTCCTGTGCTACTATGTACCTAAGCCATCTTAACCATTCATTTAAATGGTTTGAATGGTTGAGATAGCTTGGGTACATAGTAGCACAGGGAAAAGGGTACAGGAGATCTGCTCCTGGAGTTTTCACGCCTAGACGTAAAATTGTTTTGCTAATTCGCTTTATATATTTTAGATTATGTTAGTTAGCTTTAGCACATCAAGACACAGATAATTTCCTTATCTAATCATTTTAGCGTCTTAAAATTCATTGTTTCTTGAAGACATCCTAGAGTAGAGCAAGGATAAATGTGTGGGATAATTTTGTCTTTTCTCATAATTTTAGACAATTATTAATTATATTTTTTTAAATAAAGTTACATAATTTGATAAGATAAAAGTAATAAAATAACCTAATAAATTATCTAAATCAATAAGCTAAAGTTTGGGAAGAAAATAAATTCCGATTAGTATATACTGGATTCATATCGTGTTTGTGACGAAGAAGCTCGATATGGAAGTTATATATAAAAGTTAAGTTCTTCTGCAATTGTTTATATCATTCGTAAGCATACAGATCCTCTGATCCGTTAAGAATACTTATATATTCAGAAAATTGTAGAAAGACGTTAATCATATGTTGGTGCATGTTTTCCGTGAAAATCTCGAAAAATTAGAGCTCGATTTGGCTACGAAAATTGTTTTGAAAGCTGGGATAGAACCGAAATTAGATATTACGTATTTTTTTTCATTTTTAACCCTTTTATGAAGACACATAATAAGGTCTATGTTACGTGTTACAAAATAGGCCACGAAAATGCTACCGAAAGTCTTATACGTGATTAAATAGATGAGGATTATGATCTCCCTAATTTGTCCTTTATATAGAAGCTAAACGTTCAAAGTTGTACAAGAACTCTGGAGTTTCTTACCATTGCTAAAAATAAAGTGGCATACTGG
>JANPWU010000008.1:25494278-25505780 GCA_024707465.1 Erythroxylum daphnites
ATTGATCATTTAAATCATTTAAAAAATACACATATCACTTATAATGTAATGCACATGAGACTCACTTTCATTTATTCTCAATTGTAGCTCAATCTATGTATAACCTCTTTTTAGTCTCATCATGTTTATTTGTCGAGCTGTCACATTTCATTCAGTGTCTTCAAGATCTAATATTTTTATGCTATAATTTACCTTTTCAACACTTCAAGGTCATTTTTTATGTGTATAGTTCATAAGGTTTGTTAAGGCTTTTCACTATTTTATGAAGATTAGTGTTGCCATCCTTGTACCAAGGCTTGTGATTTAGGTTGCCTCAAATTTGAAGCATTGTAAATAATCCTTTAGGCTTTTCCCTTGTCTTTGAGTTATATATATTAAATAGAAAAATTCTCTTAACATATTGATGTGCTTGAAATATGAATTTTTTTTCTTGATACTTTTATATATTTATATCCAAATTATGTTGGTTTAATTGGTTTTGTTTCTTGATTTAATTCATTTTAGAAGAGTTACTTGAGGAATGATATTGCTAAGAAATAAAGGAGGTTTTGAGATAAAAGATGAAAAAGAAAAACAATTTTGGCTAAACATAGCAAGACACAAAGTTATGTATCAGTTTATATTCCTCTTAAACAATCTAGAGATAAATAAATGGTCTAATACACAGGATAAAGACAGGCAATGTGGTAGAAAGAAAATTTTTAAAGATACGCAACCTAAGATAGGGTTACGTTTTAGCCTATTATCTTAGTGATAGAATCATGTTTTAGCCTGTGTATCTTTTGAGAAAAAGCCCTCAAGGGGTGTGGCTCGATGGTTGAGAGCGGGGCTTGGCTTCGGTTGAGTCCCAAGTTCGACTCCATGCTAGCCCCCTCTTATAAGAGCCTAGGGCAGCTGGGGTTTTACCTGTAGGTGGAAGAGAACTAGTTGGGCCTTCAATGATGGGGTGCGCCCGCTTGGCCCGCCTGTGAGGTGGTGTGCTAGTTAGACCCTCGGAGAGGTGTGCCCGCTTGGCCCGCGTACAAGGTTTCCTTGAATCCAAAAAAAAATCTTTTGAGAAAAATTTACAGTAACGTATACAACCTAAGACACAAGCATGCCAAAAAACGTGTCCATCTCGATAAAAATTATAGTAAAATACATGGCCTAAGAAACTAGTTTGTAAAACCCTTATCCTTCTCCAAAGTAGAATAAAAAAGATACATGACCTCAAACCTAGTCATGTCCTAGATCACTGTCACAATAATAAAATATCTAAAAAGTGATAGAAACCTTATAAAAGAAGTCTTTTCATTTTCTTTTACTCTATTATTTTTTTCATTAAGGTTAGCAAATGCCTATCAAAGAAGGGCCTTAGAACACATCCACGGGCCATTTTCAATAGAGAGAGATCAAAGGTCATTCATGAGAAGTGATTATCATTAAAGGATTAAGATTTTATCAGGGTATTCTTTGACATGATTTTTTTTCCTTTGAACTATTTTTTACATTATTTCAAGAATGACTGTAAGTTAATAACTTTTATATCTAGATTTGATGGAACCCTAATGAATTCTTATATGATTTGATTTAGTTTTTACAATAAATGTTTATGTGTTAATTTTAATGTTGATCATATATAATTGATAGCTTAGATCTTATTTGAACCTACATATAAATGAATTCAAAAAAACCTATATGTAGATTGAATTAAGTACATATATTAGGGATTAAACTAGAATCTAGATAAAAACCTGTATGACCTTTCTAGTATTAGGGTTAACTTTTGTGAAATTTTAAAGTACTTAGTACATTATAAGAGTTGTTAATCAATCCAATGTTAAGTAACTATACATTGATATAAGACAAATCATTACACTAGGTGACGCTTATGACTTATATAGATGTCATAATTCCTTATTTTACTTAGTGTTTGTTATATTTTTAGGTAATTATACAAATTGAACATGAAAACGATAATATTCAAGAATAAAAAACAATTCCAAAAAAAATATGAAGAAATTCACAATTCTTAGAGTAATATGACCTAGCCCATACTCGTGCTCCAACTTGTACTTTAAAAGGATTAATAGCAGAAAGTGACACATTCTAAACTATAAATGTGTGAAGAACTTTCGCAATTCATTAAGAAAATAGTTACATTCACAATTGAGGGACACGACTATGCCAGAGGCCATATATTCCTCTTTAAGGAAATAGTGAGATTCATAGCTTAAAGATCCAATCATGTCGGATATACCATGTCTATTATCCAAAAGAAACTTTAAATACATATGGTTTAGGCGTCAGCCATAGGACAAACCATGGCATAAGCACATTAAAATGTATTTAAGAGTGAAAATCATAATTTTTGTGAGATTTTAGTTGTCTTATAGTGAAAACACTTTTAAAAAACATCATTCTCTTTCCAAAAGCTAGGTTTAGTCATTGGAAGGCTTCTTTAACCTTGGAAAATCACTTTTAAGTTATTTTTCACTAGAAAATCAAGGTTTAGACATCATCTTAACAGATGAAGCTATTGGAAGATTTAAGAAGATTATATAGATTAACTTTTATCATAACTTCTCTATTTTGTTATTTAATTTTGGTATTTTGTACATATTGAATAGGAAAATATTTTGTCTATGTTTAGATAGGGAAACCTTTAATGATTATCTTTTTATGGATTGATTTAGTTTAATTTATAAAATGTGATGTTTTTGTGTGATGTCTTTATTGATCTTAATGATTATTTATTCATACTAGAAACTAAATCTTTTTAGTTCATATGTGAATAGCTTAAGA
Source organism: Erythroxylum daphnites (assembly GCA_024707465.1). NCBI lineage: Eukaryota > Viridiplantae > Streptophyta > Magnoliopsida > Malpighiales > Erythroxylaceae > Erythroxylum > Erythroxylum daphnites. The sequence goes on from JANPWU010000008.1 coordinate 25,497,063, forward strand.
TAGCTTGCTTGTAATTGAATCATAACTTAGATAGAGGGGTTAAATAAGATGCTCATTGGAGACCTATACGATCTTCTTTATGTTAAGGTGAAACCTTTTATAGGATTTCATATTGTATCATGAATTTAAAAAGGTGTTAACATAGATAAAGATACGAGTTAACCAATTAAAGAATAGATTATTGTACATTGAGAGAGTGTATTTTCAGTATTTAAAAAGTTCTACGAGTATATTGAATATATCAATTCTTGTTTAATTAAATTACAAAGTTAAAAGTGTTCTTAGGGAAAAATAATCACACAAACATAGTTATTTAATTGCATTCTCTTTTGATTAATTATCTTAGCATTTATTTTCTTGGTTATTATCCATACCAATATTAGGTTAAGTTTTATTATGTTTCATTATTAAAAAATACATTAAAAATAATATTTTTATTTATTACTTTTAAAATAGTTATTAGTTTTATGCTCTCTCTTTTTTTTTTTCCAAACTACTTCTTGGGATTAATACCTTATTTACCATTATATTGCTTAGCAATGATAGGTAAACTTGCCTAAGTTATTGACTGATAGGTTTCTAATGGTAAAAATTTTAGTAGCATTAATACATATGTATATTTCAATTATACACTCACTAAGTTTTCAACATTATTGTTAGAGAAGCAATTGGTTTTAAGAAATCCATTGATTATTTTTCTAGTCATTTCCTTTTATTATTTTTCTTTGCGTAAATTTCATTTTTATCTTATTTTATTTTATTTTCTTTATTCATATTTATTCTTATTTCAATAGTGATTATGGTGTATAATAAGAACGATGGTTTATTTCTTACAAAAGATCTAAAACTTAATAAACCTTTGCTTTAAAATTAAAGAGAGAAAACCAAGTAAGAACGTAGAGATACATTAGGATTATAACCTAAAAGAATAAAAGAAGAAATGAGAACTATGATGGATTATGCCAAATCATCTCTTAAAGGAAATAATTAAGCATTACAAGGCCAAAGATAAATACTCATTATTTTAAGGTTAAGCCTAACAAAATCCAAATGCTTAAACATAGTGTGCAATTTAATGGATTACTTAATAAAGATTACAATGCACATTTCACCAACTTCTTAAAGAAAAGTGATACATTTAAGATTTATAGGGTGACCAAAGACGACATTAGACTGATCTTGTTTTTGCTTATAGTGAGGAATTAGGCAAAGTAATGATTGAAAATATTACGAGTTAGATCAATGAACACTTAGGAGAGTATTGAAGAAGTTCCTTATCAAATACTTTCCACCATCTAAAATGGAAAAACTAATAAGCGATATCTCTTTTTTTGGTAATTCAACAATGATACCTTGTATGAGACATGATAAAGATGCAATGATATATTAAAGAAGTACTCGCACTATGGCCTTCTAAATGGATGTCAGTTTAGACATTATACAATAATTTGGTGAACTTTATAAGGCAGATAATAGATATTACAATAGGTGGAGCATTAAACAATAAGACTTCAAAGGCTACTCTAGAGCTAATAAAAGAGATAGTCATAAACAATTACCAATGGTGGTTAAGAACATTGAGAATGAACAGATCAATTGCTATCCATAATAGATCACATGTCTTTATTGACAGTTTAAATAAAGGTGATAATGAGAAAATTAGAAAACCTAAGTTCTTGATCAAGAATAACTCAAGTTAGAAGTTGTAAATTCTTCAAAGGGATCACATTAAAGAATAGAATGCTAAGCTAGGAATCCCATGGAATAATTAATGGAGTAAGTTAATTTTTAAAGAAGTTTCAAGAGATAAAATAACCTTTGTAGTAATACTTACAATTTAATATAAAAATAATCATAAATTCTACTAAAGCAATCAATAAGCCCCAAGATATCCCACACTAGGTTTTTAGTTATTAAGTTTGGAAGGTATGATAAGGGACTTCATTAAAGTAACTACTTCTCGATTCTAGAATCATAAAGATTTAATGAAGTTCTAATAGGTCAATTGACTAAGGCAATTATAGAGAGACTACAACACAACTTACATAATGACACCATACCCAACCTTAGGGAGCGTATGAAGAGGTCACCTTAAAGAGTGGGGAGTTGACCAATACTAAAGAGAAAAAGGAGAGTAAGGTAAGAGTGCCATTAAGGAAGTATAAATTAAGAATTCCTTATCCTGTTAGATTATTTCAAGTAGTTAAGAAGGAAAAGACTAGTACTAAGGAGGAATATAAAGAATACTTTAAGGAAGAAGATCCAAAAGAGGAGGAACCTAAAGAGGAGATTATTGAGTCAAAATTAATTCAAGGTGATAAAAAGTTATCATAGATATTATATTAGCAAAGATGAGCAAGCTAGGAAGTTTTACTATTTCTTATATTGATAATGGCATTTACATTAATAAGGTATTAGTGAATATAAGAGTAAATATCAATGAAATGTCTTATATTATGTTAAAATCACTAGAATTAATTAAACTAATCCTACTAGATAAGGATGGCAATTTTTGTCCGATTTAGCCCGACTCAAGCCCAATTTGACCTAGTGTCAATGGGCCCAACCTGAGTTGACTTAGCTTCGAGCCAAGCATAGGTATTTTTTAGGCTTCGGACTCAGGTAGCTTGACCCAACCGAACTAGCTCAAAGCCATCAAATAAAATAACATTATTTTGAATAAAATGACAGTGCTTTCAAATTTTAAATTAAAAATGAAATTAACCAAGTTTAGCTCGAGTATGATCAAATTTCAAACTGGGCCTAGACTCGCATAAATTTTTAGGTTGTAGCCTAACCCTATGTCAGGCATATCACTAAGAGATTTATGTACCTTGTTGATAATTCAATTAAAATTCCTAGAGGTGTAAAAGAGAATATAATGATGAGAACTGATATGTTCTTATTCTTAATAAATTTGTATATTCTGGATATTAATTAGGAAGAAAGAAAGTCTATAATTCTAAGTAGACCTTTCCTAATAAGAACAAGTTCAATAATTTATGTTATAATATTGTCCAATAATTCTTGTTACAATAGTTAAATTGCATCTTCTATGAGAGGTAATGTTTATGACCATAAACAGGCCACAACTATTAAAGTGGTAGAGAAAGCATTATATTTAGTAGTGTTAATGTAGATCTATGAGTTCCTTATATATTTGAATGTGATCAACTGAATCATTCAGACCATCATAAATTTCTAGGGTTAGCATCTTAAACTTGATTAGTAATGGTTTTATTATGATATCAAGCATTAAAAAGTTATCAGCCATCAAACTTGCCTCTAACTTCTATATTTTAATTGATTGATTATAGGGGTGCTTATGAAGTTCCTTCTAATGATGAATGTGGGATGTGAATCTAATACCTTTCTATTACAATGATTATGTCATTGTGAGACGAGACCTCAAGTTGTTTTTTAAATTGACTAGTTTCAAGGGATATTATTTGTTCTAATTAAGTTTACAGATGGGTCACTTCCTTAGGTATGCATTGTTTTCTCCCTTAATGAAGATAACTTCTGTAGTTTGAAATTTTCTCAAGTAGGAACCTTAATATTTTTAAAAGTTACCACAGGCAGCATCACATGATGTAAAGTGAATGTGAGGTAGGGTTGTTGAACTGCTTCTCAAGTTTATATTCTTACATAAACAAATAGTTAAAGTGTCAAATTTGTTTATGGAAAAGACACTCTGATGCTTGATAAGTGTATTTTATAATATGTTTTCTAGATATTTAAGTTTATTTTTAAGTTTTTCCTCAGATAATAATAATGTGTTTAGGACTTAGAATTGTGTTTTTGTTAATGCTTTTATGTGTTTTAATTGTTTGATTTTTTAGAGCAAGGGTTTGATCTTAATATTATGTTTTAGGGTTGTTTGATGTGTTTGTTAGTGAGTGGAAATAGGAAAACTTGAAGAAAAGATGAACAAGGACTTGACAAATAAGAGCATGGTCATGTATTCTGAATGCATGATCGTACGAAGGCAGTCGTTTCCAGCTAGCGAGATTTTTGTATTCTTGATGTTTCGGGGCTTTTTTTGGAACCAAAACAATCAAAAAACACCAAGTATTCAAGAATAAGAAAAATACAAAAAAAAAGAGGCTGCACATAATAAGTAAGGAGCTCAAAGTGGAAACATAAAGATCAACTCCACTTTTCTAGAATTTCCAAATCAAGACTTACAACTATTTTCTCTCTTTTCTCTTCTTATATTACATTGCCTTGGATTTTAATTTTGATTAGTGATGTGTTGAACATGATTAAGGATTTTTAAATCCATAATATGGTTTATTTTTAAATTGTTTTGTTTAACTTTATTATGTTGAATTCAGTATATATTAATGCTTTGTGGTATTTGTCATGCTTATACTTGATAAGAAATAGAGAGATTAAACCAAAGCTATATGTGTTAAGTTATGCAACGAGAGTTAGTACCTTAATAAACCTAAAAACATCATATTAATAAGCAGTTGAAGAGAGATATTAATTGTGAGTTAATTATCTTTAGCATTGCTTCAAATCCAATTGAGTAGCTAGAAGTAGTTTTGTGAAACTAGAGGTTGCAATTCAACTGTTACCTATTTCAATTACGATTACTTGTTTAGATCTCAAGAGAGGGTGATCAAAAACTTAGGATATCTAGGATCAAGCATAATTTAATTAACAAGATAAAGGGAAGACAAAATAAGGATAAAATAGCCTCCAAGTTTCTATTATTGATTAACTTCGCTCTTATTGCTATGTTTGATGATTAAGTTATTAAGTTATTTAGTTTGTTTAATTTTTAGTTAATTTATTAAAATTTTTATTACCTTAGACAAAGTGTATTCAAACTGCTAGGTTACTAGTCCAATCTTTATAGGAACGATATCTTTTATACTATAAGATATAATCTGTATACTTGCAGTATTGAAAGTTTTTTTACATAAAACTACCAACAATGCTCAAGTTAATGAAAGCAAAGAGTGATATTATGCAAAGGTAATTCTTAACTATGTTTATGATAGTACTAGTAGTAGTTTTTACTTATCTAGAGTGTCTCCTTTTTATAAGTGATCCTCCCATTTGGATTCCAACTAAGTAGAGTTTAAATCCCACTCAAATAGGAAGCTTGATTAGTCTTTGGTTTGAACTTTATTTCCTCCTTTAGATAAGCCTTATCTTGATTGATCTTATTGATTAAGAATTTATGAGATTGTTAAATGAGTCTTACAATGGCGTGTATAAAACCACCAGCCTAAATAAATTAGGTTAAGCCGAATAAAACAAGCTTATCTCATTCATATGGCAAAGGTATACAAAAAGTTAAAATAAATAAATAAATAATTTTTAGTATCAAATTACGTACATAATAAGTCAATCATATTTTTATATCTAATATAAATATGAGACTTTTATATTTGAAAGTAAATAATAAAGTACTCAATGTTCATATTTTCCAATTAGATAAGAAATTATGTGGCATCTAACCTTTTATAGTTTCCTACCTCTTAAATTTGACATGTATAAGTTATATTAAAATAATAATTTGAAAGCCTACTTCATGGAACTCATGGCCAACATAATTCAAGTCGACCACACACGTGAAAATGCTCATTGATTTTAGAATCAATTTACTTTCAATCACCAAAAATAGAAGAGAATAAAAAGAGAAGTGCAAATTTATTGCAAAATAGAAAATATTGAAATAAGAGATATTATGACAAAAAAAAAAATAATAATAAGTAGCATGTTTGGTTTTACTGCAAATTGTTGACTTTCTAGTTTCTTTTTTAAATAAGATTTTTTTCAAATTTAGTAAAAAAAACATGCTTTGATAAGTTTTTAGTTTTTAGTTTCTATTTTTTAGTTTTTGGTTTCTTTTAGTTTTCATAACTTATAAAAATCATAAAAACTAGTTTTTGTTCTCAGTTTTTGTTGCTTTTCATAACCTGATTTTCTATTAACTAAATATATGATATTTAATTATTTAATATTAATTATTAATAAGAATTATGACCAATATAATTTAATGATTATATTTATTATAATTGTTATAAAAATTATATTATTAAAATATTATTAAAAATTGATAATTATTTAATAAAATATATTTAAAATTTAAAATATCTTTAAAATATATATAATTTAAAATGTTTATTTATGTAATAATTTTTTAAATATCAAATATTGAATTAAAAATAATAAAATTGGCGTTAATAATTAGAATATATATTTTATAAATAAATTTATTATTTATTTATTTAAATAAAATATACTAAAATTACTAATAAATTTTTAATAATAAATTAAAAATAAAATTAATTAATTCAATTATCTTATCTCTAAAGTTTATATAATATTTATTTATTATAAATTACGAACGTATAACTGTATCGACAGTAACAACTAAACATATATTTTTAAAAGAAAAATAAAAACTAAAATCAAGAAATGATAGCAAAAAATTACAATAAAAATAGAAACAAAACCAGATAACCTTAATTTAATATCGAAAACCTATGTTCACATACAATACAATTAGATTAAGAGAGTAAGGAAAAAGTAAAGATTTTAACATAAATAAAGAAGCCTTCAAATAATGGGATTTAGAAAACCTCAAAATTGTTGAACATAATCAATGAAAATGGTGATTAATTGGGAGTTTCTGTGGTGCCTAAATCCAAAAATTAGTTCCTTGTAGTCAATAATTCATCTTCTTAAGCTAGTATCAAAACCCAAGTATACACACACAAAGAGAATTCAATCTGGAGGATAAAAAAAATGTAAAAGGAGACACTTCCTAGGAGGAGTATTAGGCAAATTGAACTAGATAAAAAAGGAATTCTAGCAAATGGCAATGAGAATAAATTGACGCTCTCCATTTTGGAGCATATCTTGGTATATGTTAGTGTGGAACACCTACATGCACAACAATCTCTAGAGATTCCCAACTTTGCATCTCGATGGCTATATTAGATGATTTCAGTGGGACAACCATCCTAAATTGATTTTAGTTCAGGTTATCTTGAGCTATTGCGCCTAACATTGTACTTTGAGTTGGAGGGCTGGTTATTGAGTTTCTTAAAAAAGGGTCAGGCTAATGCAAGCATGTAGTTTTTCATTTTGTGTTAATATATATCTTTAATTTTTTTAGAAAAATGGTGATTAAATCCTTTATAACAATCATCATCATTATCATCAACAATCAATTGAAGTCCCACTGAAGAACGAGGTCTGGGAAGGTCTGATAGTACACAACCTTACCCTTACCTAGGAGAGAGGTTGACATTAATCTATTTTTAGACGCAGGCCTCCTAGTAAAACCTGGGAACATAAGCTTTTCCTAAAGGAATACTATGGTACATGACAATTAACCTAGACTCCACACTTGATCCCTACTTAATAATAACAAATAACATGTTAGATGATTAAAGATAGAGAATTAATAGTGGTTATGGTGAGGTCATAATGGATAGTGGTAATGGGGCTAAGACAATTACGGTTAGGAGTGGGAGTGGAAATGCCATGTACTAGACACCTATTTTTGGAGATAAAATTGGGATTTTTTGGATTTCATAACTAATATGATAATAAGAGTGATGGTTAGAATAAAAAGGGCGATGAATGAGAGAAGGATGAGAAAATAACATCACCCTTTTAATGAGGCATAATAAATTGCAAAGTTTGAAAGTCCAAACCTTAAAAAAAAACAAATAACTTAGTTTAAAGAGCTTGATAATATTTAAGAGAAGCTTTAATTTATAAATCAAAAGATTCAATTTAATTGCTTACTTTAAGCATATAAGGATTGATTGACCTTAAATATATAATTTTATATATAGAGATTAATTAGGTCAAAAAGTCAAATTAAACCATAATATTTTCATAAGAATTCAATTTGAATAGAAATGTTTGAAACCATTTAAAAATAACATCAATATTTTATAAATGTATAATTTGATTCCTACCTAACATTTTTAATTTTTTTGCAATTCCCATTATCAAATATATATCTTATATCACACGAGAATCTAGAGGGAGGGTTACAGGGACAACAAGAAACCATTCGTGATATGATAAAACAAATATCTATAATAGCTCAAAGATAGATGATAGGCTCTGTAAGTGCACAGATTTAGTTGCAGTAATCAAGTGTCAATCCACAAGGACTAGGTCAAATTACTAAATTTATACCTCCTAAATTTGCTAAGCAATCAATTAAGAAAATTATGTTGTTAAAGAAATTGCAATAAACGATAAACGGAATTTTCACTAATATTCTAAGAATTCATTCCAACGAAGAAATCAGGTACTTCCTTATGAAATAATTCGCCGATCTGGTACATTAACTAACTGCTATCAATCAATTCTTTCGAAGTAATCAACGTATTGATTTCAATTTTTAAACCAATTTCTTATATTAAAAACCAAATTCAACCCAATTAACGCCTTGAGATTCTTCTCGCACTCCTAACGAAGAAATCTATTTCTAGATATTCATTCAGTTAGACCTAATCTAGCATTTCAGATATTAAACATCACTTTTCAGTTCTTAATTTAACACCATCCGTATTTAATTTAGAACCCTAGATTAGACAGATCAGATCAATAATTGATTAAATGACTTTACAGAAATTTAATCAACATTGAAATTAAAGAAATAAAGTCATAAGGTTTAATACATAATTCCTAAGCTGAAATAAACATCCTAGAATAAAGAAATTTAAAGGT
>JANPWU010000008.1:25736036-25746517 GCA_024707465.1 Erythroxylum daphnites
CCCAGTTGGCATCTTTTGCCTGCTTCACTACTTCAAAGGCCTCTGTTACTGTCCCAATCTGATTTACCTACACTTCAACAGTAATTGTCATCACGATATGGAAGATCCCAACAGTCACAATAGAGCATAGTAATATCTAAGTAGACAAGCCGAGTTAACTTTTCAGTTATATCACAGTCATTGGCAACGTAGGATTCAAGAACAAAGTAAATAATCCCATTTATGCAATAACATGTAGCAGTTTTAATGGAGTAAGGATCAAATCAAAAGTTAAAACAATGGACTTCGCCAATGAAGTACAAGACTTAAGCAATTAAAAAAGTTCTCACTCTAAGTCTAGCCAATACCTTAAGTAGAAGAGTGTTGCATGCAGACTCACGAATTGCTCTCTCAATACGTTTTGGATTGGACAGTAACAAATCATCCCCTACAACCTGTAAGATGCTCATAATTGATGTCATCAAAATAATTATGAAAGTACCCAGTAGAAACTGTGTGAATAACCAACCTGACACAGTCCAAGGCTCGAAAAAATCTTCACGTGTTCCCAATCCTCCTTGTCAAAGGGATCTTCGATTGACACTATTCCATATTCTGAGTTCCAAAAGAAAGGTCAGACTAAATCATATGTAAACAAGCAATGAAGAAAAAGGGATAAAACTTGCAAGAGAGATTGGTATACCAACACACAATTCTTTGTACATTTCAATCATATCCTCTCCTGATTTGAAATTTTGTCCTGACCTAGTTGCAGATTTAAAGTCTAGATCATACTTGGTACCTAAATGAGTGGAAAATAAAAAACAAAGGTATTAGCTGCAGCAAGTAGTATACATGTGCAAACTAATTCCTAGGTGTAGATTGCTACATAAAACTGATAAAGAAACATTAGGCATGCAGTTGGTAATAATGTGGTGTAGAAAATTTCATCTTATATTCATATACAGAAAATTATGAAAGCCAATACTATTCACATAGGTTACATTGATCAAACATGGGTATCGACAGAAAATGGCTATTTTTCATTCCATTTCTTTTTCGATTCAATAGTGAAGATACTCAGGTATATTACAAGAAGAAAGCTTATCACCTATACAAAAAGTCGTAGCAGAAACATCAATAGCAATCTTTATCTTCTCATTGTACCCTGTTCTGCTGATAGCCTCTATGACAAGGTCCAGGCCTTCTCGAACACTGTAAGTATTAGGGACACAACCATAACAAAGACAATTCAACATGGCAGAAAACAGAAGATTGAATTTCCTAACTACTAAGTAAACTACTGAGATAATAAACTGCTGAGACAAGATTTTTATTTTAAAACATATACATTGCACATGATTTAGCATAGTGTATTCTAATATTTTAATTAAATCTTCGGATTCAAATTTTTACTGTTGCAATGAAGAATATGAATGGCTTGCATATATACATTGCGCATGATTAAGAAAACCAAGCGTTAACATTACTTGCCTGGAGATGTTTGGAGCAAAACCACCATCCTCCCCAACATTACATCCATGTGGACCATATTTTTCTGTAATAACAACCTGTTCTATTTAATAACAGAGACTGTAATCAATTGTTAATAAACTTACTGCATATTACAGTTATTTGGAAGTCCAATAAATGACTTAAAAAAGCAATGGATTTACACAACCGAGAGAACAAGAATACAGCCAGAAATTGGTATAAACATAAATAGCAAGACTGAAGGTCAAATGCTGAAGAATAATGACAAGCCTTTGCTCATATGCTTGCTTTTATTTGTAGTCTAATCCATGCATGTGGTTATGGAAGCATACTTGTGAAACGTTAATAGTTGATGCTACAGTGTAGTATATAAGAAAAAGAGTCAAGATATCTCACATTAGGCACTACATATGAGATCATCCAAGGTTATAGATTCAATGGTTAACAACAACGCACAGAGCATACTGCATAAGGAAAAAGTAAACAATAACTAAAGCAGAAATTTAGCAAGGATTTAAGAATAGAAGTGTAGGAAAGACCATGTACGACAAGCACCCAGCACATTGAAACTTATCATTCAGAAAACTAAACGATGTCAAACAACATAACCACCTTTAGATGATGATATGTCTCAGAGCCCAGTTGCAGCGCTTCTGAAAATCTCGTAGCCCCAATTGGGAGAATCATGATTTCCTGTTAAATTCAAAGTTGAATTTATAGAAATATGTTAGAAAATCATAGGTAAATGAATTTTTACACATACAAAGTGATGCAAAAGAACTTAAGTTTATAAGAGAAATAAATGAGGATTGGGAATTGAATTAACATAAAAAATAAGGCTGAAATTCATATTGCATTAGGAATCCTTATTAGATAGGAAGTAGTAGTATTACGTTATTCTATTTTAGATATGCTATCATAGTGGAATAGGACTTATAGAATTTCTATTATATTAGGATTTAAATTAGAATCCTTTTCCTACTAGAATAAGGATTTTAAGAACACTATATATATGTCCTTAGTCTTTCATCAAGAGGAAGCCATCTGGAATTTTTTCAACTAGAAGGTGTGATGCTTTCTTTGATTCTTAGACCCTAGGAGTGATTCCTAGTTTCCTACCTTTCATTCTGTGTGTGCTTCCCTAAACTCCAGCAACCTAAACCTAAATTCCAGCACTCTTAAACCTACATTCTAGCCATCTCAAACCTATATTCTAGCCATATTAAAACGGAAATCCTAAATCTAAATTTTCAATGATCAAACTTAAAACTCCAGCCATACAAGATCCAAAAATTCTACATTCTCAGCCTAAATCTAGTTTTGAAACCTGATATTCCAGCAGCCTAATATCAACCTTCCTAATTTTGTGCTTTTAGCTACATCAATTTGGTATTAGAGCTTTGGTTCACGATGGCAACACATAGCGGAAGGGCATATAGAGGATTATTCAACGACCAGGAGCCAGATGAAGAGTTACAGATAGATTGGACCTTACTGATCCTCGATCACACCGTGCTCCAAGAACTAGCCAAGAAAACAATACCAGACAACAAACTACACTTGATGGTGAGAGAGGTGAAATCCAAGACAAAGAGGCTGACCCTGGTCAACAATGAATGGGGTTAGGGAATCAACGCTGACCAAGAGATCTAAGACAGAAATCAACCAGCAACACATGGAGAGCGCATTCAAGCCTTTAGAGGCCACGAAAGAGTTGAAACACACAACGAACTCGATGACATTACTAAGAAAGTTCGTGCTGCCCCTAATTTTGCAGGATGGACCCACATCTATTCTTGGACTGGACAGCAGCAACGGAAGATTTCTTTGACTGGTACCACATGTCAGAAGATTGAAAAGTTCGATTCGCAAAGATGAAGCTAGCTGGACATGCTAAAATCTGGTGGAGATCATCAGAGGATAGACTTCAAAAAACAGGCCAGCCACAAATTGTTAATTGGGAAGAAATGAACCTGAAGTCATCGAAGAAATATTTACCATTTCATTATCAGGAAGATCTCCAAGATCAACTCACGACTCTTAGACAAGGGATTATGTCCGTAACTAAGTACATGGAAATATTTGATAAACTTTATATTCGATATGAAGGGATGGAGCCCAAACAATAACTTATATTCACCACAAAAATGGCTTAAGCACATAAATTCGCAAGGAGTTGATAATGCTTTGAAGATGTCTATCACTTGGCTTTAAGGGTGGAACAATACTTGGGACAATAAGCTAAAAAGTTTTGAAGTCAAGTCGAGGAGTTCGGCATGAAGAGAAGACGAAGGGGCAAAACTTTAGACCAACACCTAATGCATCAAAATATGCAACATCCAATAACTACAAAACTTCTCAAGGAGCTGAATTTAAAGGCAAAGAAATAGTTGAGACTGGGACAAAAGGAGACAGCAATGACAAAAGGTGCTTCTGATGCAACGAGAGGGACCACTTTGCTTATGAATGTCCTCCTAAAGCTTTGCATATGATGGGAGAAGAAGAAAAGAAAGAATCTAATGAGTACGCGTGTGAGAACGAAGCTAGAGAGTTGGAAGGAGACTCTAGTGATGAACTAGTTAGTCCTACAAATCTCAACGTAGTGAGACGCATACTTACAACCCCTAAAGTGGAAGCACAAGAAGAATGGCTTCGTACTGTTATTTTCTTTGCTCAAGTTAGATGCGGAGATAAAGTATGCAAGCTTATCATTGTTGGAGGAAGCAGTATGAACGTGGTATCGGAGAACATGGTGAAGCGATTGAATTTACTCACGGAGAAACATCAAAATCCCTATAAAGTTTTTTGAGTAAATGATAGTACTATACTAGTTGCCCGAAAGTGTTTGGTGTCTTTCAAATTAGGAATATACGAGGACTATGTTTGGTGTGATGTCATTCCTATGGAAGTATCTCACATGTTACTTGCGCGACCATGGCCTTATTATCGAGATGTGTAGCACTTCAAAAAAGCTAACACCTTTAATTTTATATTTTAACGAAAAGAAGATAGTTTTGAAGCCCATGAAGGTAGACAAGGTAGAAAAACAAAGAGGAAGTAACAAGACAATCGTAAACACCAAGAAAAAGCCTTTTAATATCCTCAAGGGGAGAGGATTTGAAGTTGTTAGCAAGGAAAAAGGGATTGTGTTTGCAATGGTAGTAAGGGAAGTAACGGAAACAACACCTGAAATAGCCTTAACTTTACCAAAGGAAATGGGAGAATTGTTGGTTGATTTTTCTGACCTTACACCGGATGATTTACTAGGTGAATTACCTCCTTTACGAGATGTTCAACACATAGTAGTTAATAGCGGATAGCGGCCGACCCCGAAAACGCTATAGCGGAATAGCGGATAGCGGAGCGGCCGCTATTTCTACACACACATATAAGCTTTCTACACACACTGTCACACACATATATATATAAGCTTCACCAGAGGTTTGATCTGTGAGGAGAAAAAGAGAAAAGAAGAGAGAGAGGAACGTTTGATCTGTGAGGAGTAGAAGAGAAAAGAACGTTTGATCGGTCGGCTGGATCTAGATATTTGTTCGGTCGTGTGGATAAGATAGGAAAAAAGAAAGTTAAAGTATTAAAAAATAAGAAATTCCATATTTACCCCCCCCCCCCCAAAACAACCTTAAAGGTCAACTGGTGAGGGCTTAACCGGCAGAATGAAATAGCAGCCGCTATAATCCGCGATCTGCCGCAAATCGCGGCCGCTTTTACCGCGACACCAAACCGCTCCGCTACAAGGGTCTCTGTAGCGGATAGGTGCCGCTCCGCTCCGCTCCTCCGCGATAGCGCCTCGATCGCCCGCTATTAACTACTCTGGGGATTACATTTTGGGCTCGAAAGCCTTATGCTCTGAAAATTACCATTGGTATAAAGGTGCTTAGAATTTGAACTTGGTTTGATATCATGTTAAATTACTTTTAATATCGTTTGAAAATAAAGATAAAAGGAGGAGAAGGAGAAGAATGCACACACATTTGTTCTGTGTGAGCATGCTGTTAATTCAATCAACATGCAATTGTTCATGCATGGATAGTCAAAGTGAAACTTCAAAACTATCTAATCAAGTGGAATGATATATGTATGTGCGCATATGTAAATACAACATTCATAGATTTTTATTCACTCAGAAACGATGATTTTGGTGATTGTTCTTTTTTCTCCCTTTTTGGTTCTTGTTTCAGGCTTAGGGATCGTCTGGTCAAAATTATCACAGATTACAGAACTGAAACGTCCCTTAGACATGGTTGCAATGATATCCTCAAGGTACTGTTTTCACGTTCTTAATTTTGCATCTGAACAAAATTCAAAATTCTGAAGTGTGTTGACAGTTTTGTATTCTATGAATGGTACACAGGCTGATTGTGTAAACCTCTTGGTTAAATATTTCAATGAAGCAAGGCGGGGAATTTGCTTGAGCAATGAAGAAGATGATGCTCAAATGAAAAGGGACAGCAGTAGGGATTCTCAGGCAACTGAGAGGACACCTATTGTGAGAAGCATGGAAGTCAAGTCAAAAACTAGGGGAGATACGAGATGTTGCATGTGTTTCGATCCCTTTTCGATTCAAAATGTATCAGTCATTACATTCTTTTGCTGTCATGCTTATCACATGAATTGTCTTATGGATTCCATGCATACTGTTAGTGGAAGAGGAGCAAATGGAGAGACAGGGAGGGAACAGTTTTCTGGTTATGATCATGATCAGAATGATGAAGAAGACGATGACGATGATAATTCAAGTGTTCCTCGCTTGCGATGTATCTTGTGTACTACTGCTGCGGGTTGAGATTTTGATAAAAAGAAACTTTTTCCTATAAATCTTTTTGGGAAGGGTGTGGGTTGTTGTATGAGCGGTTGGTTTGTTTTTTGAGGCTTTTTCTTACTCCTATTTTGGTGTGAATAGGTTGCATTTGCCATTTCTCAAAATTTTCATTTTTGCACTCATTTCATTTGTTGTCGATTTTATGTAATCATAGTTCATGCAATTGTTAATGGAAAGAAGCAAATATTTTCTTTTGCTTATTTTCGCAAGTCCATGAAAAAGGTTTTTGAAAATGTCGCCATCAAGGAAAAAGAGCCTGCTGCCAAGAACGAGGGATTAAAAGGGATCTTTTTGTGTTGATTAAGAAAAGGAAAAGAAAAAGGACCTGTTGTAAAGATTTGTTGATGAAGATACATTTCAATTTTGAGTGATAAAATTTTTGAAGGGATTAATGATTCTTTGGTTAAATACATTAGCGTTGTTGTGACATTATTTTATGTAGCATTCGCATGAAAATAGTGAGTTTTACTCATTTAAAATTAATATTTTAAAATTAAATTTAAACTTTGATTAAATATATAATTAGATTAATTCAAAATAACTTAAAATTTATAAAATTCTTAAATCTCTTTTTCAAAATTCCTAAAATTTATTATCTTTGTATTCATCTTTACGTCTCCACATTGTTTGTTTCCTCGTTAGTGTTATGGTCTCAACTTGTTAACCTTAATGACACCAAGAACTTTGAATATTATTGGTGTGCAAATTTACTTCGTACAATCTTCATGAGAACCTACCTTAAGAGCATCGAGGCATTACCGGACTGATTTGCATATCTCGCGTCGCTAGTAAAGCGCTAAGCCTGAAACATGGATACACAATCAGCTTCCAAGGAGGTATTAACGACATTTACTTGTTGCAATCATTAAAAGGGCAAATACTAAGAGCATCAAATTTTGACGAAGAGATGTTGACGATGGGGAAGAAATGTGAACCGGGAGTATTGAGTGGTGAGTTGTTTAACAATGATCGTCTTGTTTCTTCATACCCGCCACTAAATTCAATACTTTCAGGGTCTAATACAAGTGGGGCATATAAAAAGAAGAAAAGTAGTGGAATACCCAACAAAACAAAGAGCTTTACATATTCATTTGGAGTTTGACTGCTTCACTAGTTTTAGAAAGAAATATGAGATACGCAATTAATAGAGGATGGAGACGTATAGAGGATAAATACAAGGATAGATGAATTTTAAGGATTTAAGGAGGAGATTTAGAGAAGGTGTAAGGTGTCATTCTCTATTGGTGAATGCTCGCATGAAGATTATTATATGATATTGTTAATATGGATGAGTGTCAAATTTTGTTGGGTTTATCATGGCAATATGGTGTTGATGCATTTCACTGAGTAAGGGAGAATATTTATTGATACGTGAAGAATAACGTGAAGTATATAAGTTAATACCTATAAGTGAAAAGAGAGTGGTGAAACTTAATAGGACAAAGAAGTCATTGTTAGAATTGAAAAATAATATAGGAAGTCTTGTGAGTGAGATGAAAGAAACAAGAGAAGTATACTTGTTTATAGCAAAAGGGAAGAACAAAAATTGAGATTCCTTCAAAGTGCATCTATTAGAATTTTTAATGTGGGGAGAGTGTAGAGCATATTAAGAAGAATTAAGCTTAGGTCAACTATTACCAAAATAACTACTAGTAGTTATTTGGATAATTGGCCCTTACCACTTATAAACCCTTTAACATTTTCATGTTTAGTCAATATAAGATACTCTAATACTTCCCTGCAAGTGCAACTAAGACTAGACATCCAATTTTCACTTGAAATAAATGCAGCAGTAACCAGACTAGGCTGCTGAGACTGGACATCCAAACGGATAATTGAAAAATTAAGAATTCGAACCAAATCTGCTCTGACACAATATTATAATTTTTATTATGGCTAGAGTATAGAGCCCATTAACAAAGATTGAGTTTGGGTCAACAATTGCCAAAATGATTAGAACTAGTTATTTGAATAGTTAACCCTTACCACTTAAAAACCCTTTAAAATTTTCATGTTTAGTCAATATGAGACACTCTAATACTCCCCTTCAAGTGCAACTGAGATTGGAATTCCAGTTTTTACTTGAAATAAATGCAGCGGTAATCGGACTAGGTCGCTAGGACTGGACATCCAGATGGACAATCATGAAATTAAGAATTCGGACCAAACCTGCTACAATACAATATTATAATTTTTAATATGGGTAGAGTGTAGAGCCCATTAACAAGAATTGAGTTTGGGTCAACAATTGCCAACATGAGTAGAACTAGTCATTTGAATAGTTGATCCTTACCATTTATAAACCCTTTAACATTTTCATGTTTATTCAATATAAAATACTCTAACAACATCCAATTTTAGAAGAATTTGAGGATGTAATACCCAATGGATTACCTCCTATGAGAGATATCTAACACTACGTTGATTTGGTTTCTAAGGCTAGTTTATATAACTTACCTCACCACCGTATAAGTCCAAAGGAGAATGAGATCTTGAGGAAGAAATTATAATGTGATGCTACTGAAGTTAGGATTGGAGTTGTGCTATCTTAAGGGAAAAAGTCAATAGCCTTCTTTCTTAAAAAGCTGTGTGATGCTAGGCAAAAGTGATTTACTTATGATAAAGAGTTTTATACTTTTATGAGAGCCTTGAAGATTTAGGAACATTATTTAATTGGGAAATAGTTTATTTTGTACATTGATCATCAAAATTAAAGTATTTGAGAAGTTAAAGGCAATTGAGAACAAAGATACATGCTAGATGGTTAACTTTTGTTGATAAGTTCCTTATAAATTGATGCATAGGTCTGGGAAGAATAATAAGGTTGTTAATGCATTGAATAGAAGGGTGGCTATAGTGAAGACCCTAAGTATGAAGGATAAGGGTCTTGAGTATTTGAAGGAGTTATATAAGATTAATGAAGATTTTGGAGAGATATGAGACTTTTGTTTGGTGAAAAAGTCTTATGATGATTTCCAAGTGCATAGTGGGTTTTTCATGAAAAGAAATCAACTTTGTCTTCTAAGAACTTCACTCAAGGAGAAAGTGATTAAAGAATTACATGAGGGAGGCTTAGTTGGTTATCTTAGTAGAGATAAGACTCTTGAAGAGGTGAGAAAGAGATATTGTTTCAAAGATGAGAGGAGGCATTGTTACTATTGTGGACAGGTATTAAGTTTGTCAAGCTTATAAGGGACATGTTTCAAATGCTGGTTTGTACATGCCATGGTTTGTTCCTTATTTTCTATAATCCCCTTAACATTAATTCAATGCTAATATATAAAGGTAGTGGAAGGGTTAATCTAGTGGAAGTTAAGGTGGCTAAGTTGTAATAGGAGGTGATAAAATAAAAGGTAGAGCTATTTGAATTTGATAGGCAAAGAATGTGGGGGAGTGGAGTTGGAGAGTTTATAAACTGAAAGTCAATTTCAAGAAACCGGACATGAATAAGATGTAACTTTTAATGTATATGAGTTAAAACAGTGGTGACTATTACGAATAAGAGAATAACTGATAAAAACACAAGGTTTGGATTTGGGGTGTAAGTTAATCGGTGCATGTATTTGTTTCGTTAAACAGAAGGCCATTAGTTGTAGTGTGACTTTAATATTAAGGAAATAAGAAATAGGACTGAGATCTTTGGTAAAAAATGTAAAGTGAAGATCATGAATTAAATATGAAACGAAAATAGGTAAAGACCTTATAACCAAGATGTCATATATATAAATCAAGAGAAAAATTGTGTAAGATGGTGCAATGTGAACAAAGAGACAAGTATTAGATCTATAAAAGGTAAATCCTAGTTTTTTTTTAGAGATGACAACTATGAGTAGATGATGAGGGTAGAAAAATTAAGAGGTTTAATTATAAAAATTGTTTCTAGAAGAGTATCATATAAAAAGGCATTGTTGATATCAAGTTGACGAATATATCAATTATTTATAATATCAAGAGTAAAAATAATTTGGATAATGATAGGTTTAGTGATAGTATTAAAAGTGCTAGTATAGTTAACGCTAAGAGCTCGACGATGTTCCTTAGCAAGAGATTTTTTTTGGAGATGACAACTATGAGTAGATGATGAGGGTAGCAAAATTAAGAGGTTTAATTATAAAAATTGTTTCTAGAAGAGTATCATATAAAAAGGCATTGTTGATATCAAGTTGAC
>JANPWU010000008.1:25843486-25855810 GCA_024707465.1 Erythroxylum daphnites
TTTTTTTGCATGCTTTCTTTAATTTGTTTTTATTAGTTAGTTTTATTTTATTTTTCTTATTTTAAAAATCCAAAACCTCCCATTACGTGTAAACACCGATTAATTTCATTTCATAAACTTTTCACACTCTCTGTGGGATCGACCTAGACTCGCCACTCTATAGTAGTAGTCTAGTTATTTTATTTTGACTAGCGTAACGACGCGAGGTCAATTCATCAAACCAAAATTCAAGACATAAATAATACACAATTATATCGAAATCATTTTAATCTTTCATACCCTGGAATGCAAATTGAGTACATATACTATCTTTGCAATGTTTTCTAAATCATGATTCATGTGTATATGCTTATAGTATGCATATGAATGAAATGCATTTTATAAATTCTCAAATGATATTACTCATGTGACTCAATAGTCTAAGAATTTAACCCTCAGTATGAAAATAGGCTATTAAATTAACACATATGAGTTAATTCAATTTCTCAATTTATTACTAAGTATAAGCATAATAAACATCGCAAAGAATTGATATATCTATTTAATTCAACAAGAATAAGATTTAACAAAACAAATAAAAACAATCCCTAACATGCGTTTAGAAACCCATAGTCATGTTCAACATCCTAATAATCCAAATCAACATCCAAGAAAATGAAATATATGAAGGGAAAAGAAAAAAATACAATTTGGTGTCTTAATTTGGAAATTTGGAAAATCTGGAGTTGCTTTTGATGTCTCCTCTTTGATCTTTTAATTCTGATGTGCATCCTCTTTTTGGTGTTTTTCTTTGCCTTAAATACTTTTTGAGGATGCTAAGGTTCTTTCTAGGATTTTCCCACTTAATTTGGTTCTAATCATAAAATAGAAAGAATACAAAAATTTCACATGATACACTTTGTTATGATTGTGACTCTTGCCTTATCCATCTTCTCCATCATGATTATGACTAGAGTCACGATAGTGATAGAGAATGAATCCATGCAGCTACTCCTTATGCCTGATATTGCAATTTTGCACGATCATGAATGCTTCCATTCTTCAAATTCGTGTATGACTGCTTCCATTCTTCAAATTCTCTCTCTTTTCTTTAATTTCCTATTTTCACTCATTAATAAACACATAAAAAACCATTAAAACATACAATTAAGATCAAATATTTGCTCTAAAACAATCTAACAATTGAAACACAAAAAAACACTAACAAGAACACAATTATAACTCCTAAACACATGATTATCATTTACGAAAATACTTAGAAACACACTGAAGCACCTAGAAATAGTACACTAATAATATTAATTCAAGAATAAGAAAAAATAAATAATTGAATCCTAACAAAGCTTAAAAATGAATTAAGTTCAAATAAAATTACTACAAGGTCTATCCCAGGTTCATCTAATCCAAGAACCAATAAAAGTGTTGTTCATAATCATAAAGGAATAACATCAAAATTAAATGAAAACTAGAAAACTGAAAGAGACATGATGAAATCATTTTTTTATCTACTTGAAATCCACTTTAAGTTGATAGAAATCCAATGTGTTTCCTTACTTGTTCCTTATTCTCTTTTTCATTTGAGGCTGTCAATTTAGGATTTCCTAAGCCTAAATTAAGCCTTATACGAACCTCTTATGAGCTAATCTTAAACTCCCCCTTTATAACTCAACATTAGGGTTTCTAGAGTGGAAACAATCATCCACATAGCTGATTGCATGACTATATCCCTTATTCTTGCTTTAATTTTTTAAAAAATCATGCAAAAACATGGTCCTAGAGAGTTACTTTATCATTGATGCAATTTTGTACCTCAAGGATAACATCAATCTTTCACTTTTCTACCTTAATTCTATCTGATTTATGTCTTTGTGACCCATAAAGGCAATTAGGACCTACAAATATAATATGAATGAATTAAGTGCCAATAACAATAAGAAACTCTCAAATAAACAAACAAAATGAACTAAATATATGATTATAAATATAGGATATTTAACATTTATCAAACCGCCCCACATTTAAACATTTTCTTATCTTTAAGCAAATTAATTTCATTACTCTTAGATCTTAAGAGAGGGTAATTATAATTATTGGATATCAACGGTCACGTATGATTAAATCAAGAAGGTGAAGTGCAAACAAATAAGGATAGACGTAATTCCAAGTTTTCATCATTGATCAATCAACCAATTCACTGTTGCTTATTTCATTGTTTAATTATGAATTTTTTTAGTGTAAATTTTAGTGAATTATCTTATTGTTTACCTTGAACAAAGTTTACAAGAATTGTTGTATGACTACTTTAATCCTTATGGGACAATACTTTTTATGCTATAAGATATGATTTGTATACTTGTAGTAAAAAAAAATTTAATTTAAAACTTTGACATTCCTCAAGGCTCTTCTTGCAATAAAGGAGATTCTTTAAGCATACTTAGGCAGCTACGAAAGAGTTTCAACAAAAGGTACGTCAACATGTAATTATTTTAAAAAATTTAAAAACTTATAAAATTTATCTTTGTTTCTATTTATCGTAAGTGTGCTTGGTATTACATGCTCGATTGATATTATTTGACCACAATTATTTTTCTCCTTCTCCTTCTCTTTCCCTTTCTCCTTCTCCCTCTTTTCTTTCTCTTCTTCTCCAACTTTCAGCACCTTTTCAATCCTTAAAGTCACTATATTCAGTTGCTTCCTCAGATTTGGCTTTGTATTGCTAGGCAAAGTACTTAATTGCCTTTTTGGGATAAGTTTAGCAAGATGTCCAATCCAAAATATCATATTATGGACGGGGCTTTGTTAATTTTGAAGAGATGCTTTAGTATTTTAGCAGCAAGCCTCAAATGCAATCATAAAATTTTCACACAATCCTCAAGACTTGAATTTCTTTCTTCCTATACTACTAAAATTCAAGTGGAGCTTGATTGTTTTATAAAACTATAGGAGTTTTATAGAGATTGGTTCCATACAAAGTTAAGATGTTTAATTAACTGTCCCTTATTGATAGGTGCCTAACATCTATCATTAAGATATCCCCCACCACAAGTATCACATTGTATCACCCATGTCATATGAGTTATCATATTGGTACTAGAAATCTTTTTCTTAAAGCTTCCAATTTTGCCTCTAACATTGTGACTACCTTGACATTATGAGTGCCAACAAATTTTTTCTTCAACCTCAGATCTCTTATTGGTAATTAGCTATGGCAATATTTTCATTAAGCTCTTGTAGTTCATTAGGAGTTCTAAAGCTTATAGTGCCACCCAAAAATGAATTAATCAATTACTTAGTTGAATAGTTCAATCCACTATAAAATGTTTGCATATATGGTACCAAGTTAAGTCTATGGTATGGACACTTTCTTAGTAACTCCTTCCATCTCTTTTATGTCTAATACTAAATGTGACAATAGATCAGCTAAGACTTAGCCTAACACCCATTTAAGCTTGTGTTATATAGCTTGAGCCTAAGCCCAAGCTCATTTAGTCTATCTAAAATGATGTCACTTTGGAGAAACTTCCCAAAACAATATCATTTGGATCTTAAGTCTCTTTTATAGTTTAAGACCAAAATACTGTCGTCTTATGATAAGAGGCACAAGCCATTCAGGTAAGGCTTTGGGCTAATCAAAAGCCTTAAGAATGCATTAAATTGATCTATGAATTCTCATGATACATCTTATTTGAACTCAGATAATTTACGTGGTTCTACCTCTAAAATTGCATGCAACTCTTATTATTTATGATATGATCTATTCATACATATTATTTATTAAGTCTTATATATAACGTCTGAAATTAAATCAAAATGCTAGAAAATTTCAAATTAATGATAGGTAATAATGATGGATAATTTGCAATAAAACTTGGATTTTTTTCATTAAATCAAGAAAATAATTCAAAACAATAGTTCTAGGTTTCATCCCAATTTGGTTAATGTTAACATAAAAGATACCAATAATAATCAAGAAATAAAACAAGATAAAAGAAAGTATTATCATAGATCTTAATATCTTGATGTTCTTGGAAAAATCTTTATGGAATGCCCTCTTAGTGTCCAAAGTTGCTTCATTATTATATCAAGACTTTCTAATCAGACCCTTATGATCGCTCTCTCGTCTCTCTTTTTGTTCAACTCCTAAAAGCTCATTATAATCTTACAAAATCTTAAACAATTCAAAGAGTTTCCCAGAATATAGGACCAACACGAGCTCTTGTTGAGATTATGTTCTCAACAACTGTGTAAAACCTTAAGTTATGTAAACATCATTGCGAACATAGGTTAAAAAAGCACGAATCCGTGTTGCATCCGTAATTCCTTTGTCTCGCATCTGAAGGTTCATTTTAGGAATACGGATCTCAGTGCTATAAACATGGATTTCTATTTGGGTCGTGTTCGTTCATGTGATAAGTTGTGGAAGAAGCAGAATGATTCAGTAACATATACAGGACGCAACACAGTACTGTGATTGACTCGTGTTTTGATCATGGGTCCGGATTCAGCCCATGTTAACCCAAATTCATGCCAATTTTTGTTCAATTAGGCTTTAATTTGAAGTTTGTCCCTTTTTCATTAGAAAGATAAAACAAGACATAAATAAAATATGAACTACATTGAATACTAAGTCATATAAAAATCATTTAAATATAAACAAAATCCTATCAAAATTATGTTAAAAAACACAATCTAATTAAGATTTAATCAAATAAAAAGGTTTGTATAGCTTAACAAATGCAACCACTAAGTACAATAGAACCTCTTTAAATTGATACTCGGTAAATTAATAAATTCCTTAAGATAATATTTTTCTCCGATCCTGACTTGGACCACCTGAAAATTTAACAAATTTTGATAAGATAATATATTTTCAAAATACCCCTATATAAATATAAGGTTCCATTAATATCATAAATTAATAATTATATAAACTTACACAAATATAACTAAGACAATTTAGTGAAATATGATTATAGTGTCGTTTATTTTTTTCTTAAAATTTAAGTTTAGTTAGAGCTCATCTCTAACTTTTCTTATTGCATCTAAAATTTATGGTGTTGTATTCTCGAACTGCACCAAAAAATTGTGATAAGTGCTTCCTTACGCGTAATTGGTTCTAAAGGTACTATATCGTCTTTAACTTCATCATCAACATTATTTTTAAAGATACTAGCTACAATTTCTTCTAAACTCTGGACCTCTGAACATATATCATTTTTATTAAGAAACAATGGAAATTCTTTTTCTGACAAAAAAAAACAATATTAATTTATAGAATTTATAGAAGTTTTATTATAGAATTTATAGAAGTTTTATTGTATGCTGTAATTATACGTACGACTTATGCTTATAAAACATCAAGGCTAGCAAATGGGAAAATTGTAAAATTTGATTGTATCTTATGCCCTCAATGTTTCAAGTCAAATATTTCATGATAAAGCAGCAGCAGCAGCAGCAGTGGCGTTAGAAAAAGAATGGAGAAGAGGAACAAGAGTAGCGGCAAAAGAAAGCATCTGGGGCAATATCGTAACCTTCAGAGCAGCAATCGTTCTATCTTCCCTCTGTTATTGGCCGCTCTCTGCAATTCACCTAACGAGACCAACCTAATTCTAGCATGCACAAACAATCTCCAGCTCTCAAAGTCCCAACTTATTCCCAATATTTCTGTGATGCCTATCCTCCTCCGTTCCAAGTAATCTCATTTCTCTGTTTTCCAAATTTGTAAATACTTGAATGGGGTTAGGCAACTCTGACGTTTTCTTCTTTCTTCTTTTTCTCATTCAGATGTGCGAAAATTGCGCGTCGAAGCGTAGAGATTCTTGGGGCTGCTTCGATGTTATGTATAGAAGGGAATGAACAAATTGCTTTGGATACTGAAACTGTGAAGGCTTTAATTTCGGCCTTGCGCCACCCCAAGAGCACAGTTTCAATGGCTGCCTGTAATGCCATTTTGGATTTGTCCACCACTTGTGTTGGAAGGCACCAGTTGTTGGAGCTTTCTGCTTTAAACACCTTATTGTGAGTAACTCTGTTCTATGTTAATTAATAATGTTCCCTTTTTCCTGATTCCTTGTGTCAGGAATCAGGATGATATATATCCATTTCAAGTTCTTTTAGACTACCACGACCGTGTTCTAATTTTGGCATATTAATTTTAAGATGGTTATGTTGGTACGTAGTTGTGCGGTCCAAATATTTGTATGTTTTAAATTAGTATAATTTGCATCTGTGGTGCAAGTAGAAGATTATCTTGTCTAATAGACATTCTTTTTGCTTAGATACAACTTTCTTCAGGCGTGTGTGATTTTGCTGCTAATGAGAATTTGAGCTTATAGGTGTGTATATGGACTTAATATCCATTAGGTCGGTATTCCTTCAGGTTCCTTGGTCTTCAAGACGGCTTTATTTATACACTACAGAGGATACAAATGGTGGCTTTCTTCGGATAGCATTGGAAGAAGAAGAATACACAACATTACTTCTTCGTGCTGCAATAACCCTAATTAATTCCTGCAATATTGATCAGTTAGGAAAGATCCCAAGGATTTTGTCCGAAACTTGTTTGGTTACTTTGCAAAAACTGTGGGAAAAGGTGCATCAACTTATATTAATAGGGGATGTTATGAAACCCTGTAAAGAGAGGCACTTGCTCTTAAGCAACATTTTGACTAATAGTTTGGCAGAAAGCACTTTTAGGCTTTCTTTGAATTCTAGACAATCTTTGGCTTCTATGCCACGTACATTGGTCGAAAGTAGGATGTTTTGTTGGGAAGACTCTAGTTTTGTATCATTCATCGCGCACCATTGGGAGACATCGCCATCTCTTGTAAGGAGGCTTCCTGGATCTTTGACTGAGGAGAATGACATTTTTGCTGATTTTGCACAATCCATAAAGCGTGGGGGATCATCTTCTTCCTTTCTCACTTCCATGCTGCAAAGTTTTGTATCTTGTCCGCCTATTGCTTCAGATGATTTGGACCTCCTAAGTTTTCTAAACGAGGTGCGCAGTGAATTGGGTTGTCCTATAATTTACCAGCAGGACTTAAGGGTGCTCAAAACTGAAAATCATTCAAAAACTGAAATGCATTTCTTTCACAATGATTCAGACCCATGCTGCAGTAAGTCTCCTTTTGTTTTGGATGCCACTGACATTAACAAATGTGAAGAAGCATATAAAGAAGGTTATACAATTGCTATTCGTGGCATGGAATTTCGCTTTGCAAGCATTGCAGCTATTTCAGATGCCATGGCATCTTTGTTTGGTCAACCATCAATAGGTGCCAATTTATACTTGACACCCCCCAACTCACAAGGCTTGGCTCTTCATTATGATGACCACTGTGTCTTTGTTTGCCAAATCTTTGGTAAGAAGCACTGGACAATTTATCCTCAACAGAACATGCAACTACCTCGCTTGTATGATCCTCTTCATGGCAGTCATGGTTCTGAAATTGAGGGCTCACCCAAAAGGTGCATGAAGTTCTTGCTTAGGGAAGGTAATATTTTGTATATTCCAAGAGGTTTTCGTCATGAGGCATGTACAGATGATAATGGGTCAAGTGAGTTTGCTGAATTTTCCTTGCACCTAACATTTGGTATTGAGGTGGAACCCCCGTTTGAGTAAGTAAAATTTCACCTTTTCCACCTTTTTTGGTGTTTGTTTATTTGAGGATTGTTTGCCATATGCATCTTTAAAAATAGTATGTACCAACTAGCTTCTTTTGCACAATGGTACTTGAGCTGTTTGATGGAAAAATAAATTAAGCATATTTTCAACCTAGGTTGTTAACAATCGTCAATATCCCCAACAGCAGATGTGATAATTAATATAATTTTTCCATCAATGGTCTTTCATATTCTAGTTGGCAAAATCAACGTCATTATAATTAGATTAAACGTGTTTATTTAACAAGGGAATTCAGATTTGATTGAATCACTAATTTTGATGTGGAAAACTATATCAGTTTGGCTAATAAATTGTTCCTTTAAGTTGGGAATTGAGCTACTTGAACTAGCTCAAAGTCATTGCTTGAGTTAGAACTTCTACTTGTTAGGGTCTCAAAACAGCAAATGTCATTGAAAGTAAAGAAGATACTTCAAGACTTGGACATACTTAATGTACACTCGGTTAATTAGATAATGATTTTTTTTAATTAAATTTTAGATCAAAAGATATATTTTTAGACAGAAAGTACTTTTAAAGATATCAAGACATCATTTTATGTTTTCCAACTTTTCTATATAGCTTGTTTCCAGTTAAAAAATTCATTAATTATATTACTAGGAAAGTTAAAGTTTTACTAATTTAACACGAAGTAAATGAATAAAATCTTTAATTCGAGTCCAATGACTAGATATCTGATGGATCTATATGTTTAAGCCATTGATTGAATTGTAATTTAACAGATGCAGTACTTTGTATCATAATTTCATGAGTACAACTTGAAATAAATATTTAACAAATTTGGTGATCCTAGCATTGTCAATTTATTTGATGATAAAATAATGTGTATTATTAATGGAGACATCAAACATGACGTGCATGCACTTATTTTGTTTAATTTTTTGTTTTACATAATCAACATAAAGTTACTAAAACTGGTGACATATTATGTTTTAAAGGTTCATTAATGCCATGGTTACAGATTTAGGTTCAATGAAACATTTGAAACTCATTTATGAGTTCACAGTGATCTTTTCCTAATAAAACTCATAATGCAAATTAAAGTGTTCTAAATTACATATTTAAATTAGATATAAATATTATTCCCTTTCCTTGTCATATGGATCTCCTTACTGCTGGTTTTATATTTTTCCCAAAAGCGGAAAATTACTAAAACTGGTGACGTTATATTTTAAAGGTTCGTTGATGCAATGGTTACAAATTTAAGTTAAATAGAACATTTGAAACTCATTTCTTAGTTTGCAGTGACCTTTATCTAATAAAACTCATAATACAAATTAAAATGTTATAAATTATATATTTAAATATAAGTATAATTATAAATATGGTTCCTTTTTGTCCTAATTTTGTCCAAAAGCTATAAACTTCAACAGCACTTGTGTACTGACCAACATCTAGGCATAATTCATGTGGTGAGAGACATTATGTCTGTGAGACACTGGAACAATGTTTATTTAGTCAATTCCTTTGGAAAAGCTGGCTCTTAAACATGTCCTTGTGTTTCACATTTCAAATAAGCCACATGTCCATAACTATTCATATATTGGAGGTTGACATTATGTACTTCAAAAGCTTATATTTTATGAACTGAAGGTGGAAATGATCAAGTGAAATTGAGTTTTGGGAATTTCGTGATAGTATTAGCTTATATCTGTATTTTGTCATCGAACAAAGAATCTGCATAATATACCACATTCATTTTCTCATTTCGATTTTCCAGTTCACTTCTTCAAATTAGTTAAGACTGAATCCTGCAATTTGAATCATCTGAATTTCTTGAAGAATATGCAAATAATTTAAAATGGTCAAATTGTAAATTCTGATAATTTGACAGTTTTTCAGGTGAGCTTTATGTTGTGTAAGAGTGATGAATGATTGAACTGATATGCCAATTGTCTTATTGAATTTTCACCAGAAGTTCTATGAGATTAGTGAGAGTTTTGTTTATTTCTGGTGATTTTCAGAGTTTGCTCCATTTTCACTTTGCTATATATTGTACTTAATTTGCAGGTGGGAGGGGTTTGTACATGTGGCACTTCATTTCTGGAATCGGGCAAGGGTAGATCCCAGTCTTGCTATGAAGGAAGCATCGTCTGGAATTTTGGATGTCATGTCTGTAAATTTGTTGCATGTCATGATTGAATTAATTGGTGCTTCAGATCCGACTTTCCAGAAAGCTTGTTTGGCTGCTGCACTTTCCCTGCCTCTGGACACCAATGATTGGCGTTATGTGAACCAAAGAGCTATATTCAGCCATTTGATTGATAAAATTAACGAGCAATCGAGGTTTTCTCATGTGCTCAGGAGGGTGGAGATGGCTATTCAAAGAAACGAAGATCCTTTTTATCGGATAAGGTGGCTCCAGCATGTGGATAGAGAAGTTGAAATACAAGACTGGAACGCAAAACTAAGGAATGAATTTCCTTCATATGCTGAAGATAAAAAAGAGATAGAAGCTGCTTTCCTGCAACTTAAAACCAAGTTCTGTAATGAGGTCTTATTTGAGGATGTGATTAGTTGCTACAAGCTGCTGCTTGAAAAGTATAGGAAGGCTAGAAAGCAATACACGAATGGAATGCTCTCCCTGCACTGTAGTTGATTAATTTTCTTCCCAAGGGAAACGGTTATCCGTTTTCATGCGATGAACTGGTTTCTAATCTACAATGAATTCTAAAGCTTTACATCACAGGTTCGATGTTTTTAATTTCCTTACCCACTTCTTTCTCTATCTGCTTGCTAGTTTCGTTTGATGTATGAAAATAGCCTCAGTAAATACAAAAGATAGACTGCTGCAGGGAAGCAGAAAATTTAGAACATTTCATTGTAGATGCAGTACACGTACATGTATTTTAATCACTCCTTCCATCTACAAGTAGAAGGAAGTGGTTTATGGTTTGGGGTGTTTTGGAGCTGGAGTTGGATGAGTTGTGACTCCGTGGTAGTCGATGTGGTAAACAAGGTCATCCAAATGATTGCTGCTACTGAGAGGCTCATGTTTCTTCGAATCTTTTTGACTTACAGCGCTTTCCTTATATTTAACTGGAATCTGAAATTCACAAACTCACAATTAGCGACTGGGGGAGCAAATAGAATTGATTGGTTCTCCTCGCACGTATCTATGATCAGAGAAAGAAGGATAATTTACAGCATGTGATAAAGAAGAGGGGAGCTTACCAGAAGTAGCTACTCAGAAAACGAACTTACCTCAGTTTTCTCAGGTCCATTTCTGTGGTTGATGAGGGGTGACATTGCTTGCTCTCTCATAGATCTCCTAGCTTCAAGAAAGATAACGGAAGAAGATAATGAAGAAGAGCTGACTTTATTAGAGGAGACCAGATATGAGGCAGTTTCAAGTAGAAATGGAAAAAGAAACAAGAAAATTTTCATTGTTTGTGGTTTTATCCAGTAATTTCCTACCGTTGCGATGGGAAAAGCTGTGGAAGAGCAGGTATATTACATTACATGGATAGATCCTAACAAAGCCACTCGAAAGAGAGAGAGTCCATTATTGGTTGAGGTGTTAATGTATCATTGCGATGGAGGATCAAATATATAAACGAAGATCATTACAGAGACACATGAGAGATGAGAGTGTGTGTCCATTATTGGTTGAGGGGTCAGGTAAACAAAACATACAAGCCCATGCTTACGATTCTGTTGCTTGTGAAATTGAAGAAGGCCATTCCCAGTTGTGCTATTTCTATATTGTAACATGTCCATGGCCCTTATTGTCTATTATGCATATGACATGCTTAAATGTTTTGCTGCGTATGGGTCAACGATGGACAGGACTGTTTCTTGATGAAATTATATAGAATTTGAATTATGGTGGAATGAGAACTGTTCTTACTTCACTGTACCATTCTTAAGTTGTGCACTGGAAGTTTTAGCAAATATTAATATCCTAATCAAAAAAAGGATGCCAACATTCTTTAATATTAATGAATATTTAGTATCTACCTCCTCCAGGGATGTTTCGACTATTTTTTGGATCTATGCATGACTGACATTGAGGTGCCACATCACATTTCTATCATCATTTCCCTTGATAGCTACATCCCACTTCAACTGGATCAAGTATCGTCTGTAAATTTACCGATAGCTTATTTAACGACAATAAATTTCGTCGTTTTTATGCCGTCGCAAATATATGTTATTGACGGAAATTTACATTATTCCGTTGGTAAATACCGTCGATAAATTTCTTTTTTCTTGTAGTTTGTTGTTTTAAGAATAGGTAATAGTTTAAATTGAGATGGATACGAGAAAGAACAAATGTGTCAAAGAATTAGAAAAAGTCTCTTTTAGTAGAAGCATGCTTGTTCTTTCCACTTGTCACGTTCATTATTTTGATGAATCTTGTTATTGTGAACCTCTACTTTGATGATCTACAACACAATTTTATAAGTATTTTCTATCGTTTTTCATTGTCAAATGTTATATGCTATTATATTTTTGCTATCTACTAATCAAGGACTTAAATATCGTAGCAAGTAAACGTTTTCACTCGTCATTGGAGTTTCTAATTTCCTCCTGGAGTATTGTGCTTGGACTAAGGTGGGATTTCAAGATTTTATATGACAATGAGCTACTATAAATGTTAATCCATTATCCAAATGTCTTTGTTAGCTGTATTAAAC
>JANPWU010000008.1:25881795-25892947 GCA_024707465.1 Erythroxylum daphnites
AAACCGAATGTTTTTAATACTTCCTGATGAACCGTAATGAATTAGATGCTTAATAAAAGCAATTGATGAGAGAAATTATTTCAAGAAACTCCTCCACTAAATACAAATCAAATTAGTAAGGGGAACAGATCACCTGTTCCACAATTGCTGTGTCAGTGCTGTTCCAATGCATCTGATCCATACATTTATATGGGACCCACAAAAAAATATATGGACCAGATGCAATTGAACAGCATTGGCACAACAATTATGGAACAGGTGATTTCATTTGATTAGTAAGTAAAGTATGATCACAATTTGTAACCCAATAAAAAACCACAGAAAAAAAAAGTATGATGACCTGTACCTTAACCCAACATAAATTTAATGAATAGTGAATATAATTAGGTCCGGCATGCCCATTTCAACAAATCGGCTATACACACCTACATATACTGTCTTTCCATTATTTGTGACATAACCATAATCACTCAAAATCAATATATCATTTCCTAAGAATCTAAAGTTCCTTGGTTGTTGTTACTATTATTGTTAGAAGACAAAACAAAAACACAATCAAAACACAACTCTCTAAGAGGTCAACTTAATAGCAACGTTAACACACTCTAATCAAGGATTTTCTCCTCCTGCCACAGATGATGCAACCACGTTCCCACCACAGATCACCCATCCCCTGGCCTTATCTGATCCTGGAAGGCCGTAGTGGAGGCAGGCAGTGTGGCTCCCTCTGCCGCACAGGAGCTCACCTTTTACCCTCCAGAAGTTCAGAAGGCCTAGGTGTTTGTGATTCCTCCACCAGAGCTGGGGCAGAAGGGCGTGTCAAAATTTCGAACAGCGTTGGTCGGATTTTTCCTGGGAAAGAGACCAGCTTACCCAGTGGTACAACGAGCTCTGGCCAAATCTTGGGCTGAGTTCAAGTTACAAGAAACGCTGATTATCAGCTCTATAACAATTTTCTGTTTCGCTTCACCTTTGAACAAGGAATGACAGCAGTGTTGGAAAGAGGTCCATGGCACATTCAGGGGAAGCCATTGTTCCTTCGCAGGTGAAGTTTACAAGGTGTTGAACAGGAGGCAATTCATAAGGCCCTAGTGTGGGCACAGTTCTTCAACATCCTTGTTGAATATTGGAACACAGAAGGCTTGGGCAGGATAGCAAGTGCGGTGGGGATCCCCCAGCTAATGGACACTCCCACAGCTCGCATGACTAGAATCGATTATGCTTACCTAGGTGTGGAATTGGAACTGAATAAGAAGTTGCCAGTAGTGTTTCAACTAGCGACGTATGGCGAGGATGGGCAACTCTCCTTTAGGGAGGTTTCTGTTGAGTATGAATGGATGCCTTAAGCGAAGGAACAGCGGAAGGTTTGGACTCCTACTGGGAGGACTTTTGCCATGGGACTTCACCAAGAACTGAAGCACAATAAAGAGCAACCACAGACTAATAATCCTGGGCCTCTTTAACCCACTCACCCTTCACCGACTATTTCAAGGGGTCAGACCCAATCTAGCAGGTTGTATCCGAAGATCAGTGTGATCCAACTTGTGAGGCAGCATTGACATGGTGTACTTTCGCACACCAACAGTCTAACCCTTCACCAGACGAGCTTAGAGGCTACAGTGGGGAGTCTAATGCCCCTACTAGAAATCAGTCAGGTACCCCTCCATCTCCTCTATCTGAATTGAGGCCGTCTACTCCTAGGACTGTGGGAGGGGCAGAGGGGGATTTTTTTGTTAGGAAAACTAGGAAAGTAAAGAAGAAACAGAAGTAGTAGGTTGTGGCATACCTGGTTTTTGGTGGATGGAGTGTGTTTTTTGGAATGTTAGGGGTCTGAATAACTCCAATAAACAAAATGCAGTTCGAGCATAGCTTAGGCATCAGTCTGCTTCTTTTGTCTGTCTTGTTAAGACTAGGATCAGGTCTACGGTCCACTTGAATAAAATCTGCAATTCCTTATTTCCTAGATGGAATAGCAGTAGCAATTCAGCTCATTCCTCAAATGCTAGTATTGTGATTGCCTGGAATCCTAAGGTCCTTTTATGCTTTCTCCTTCACTGTACTGATCAGTTTATCCATGTGGAAATCCTTCCTAGACATAGTACAGAGACATTCCTTGTTTCTTACGTGTATGGTGCTACTAATCCTTCCCATAGGAAACTCCTTTGGCATGATCTTTCACATATTTCCACGTCTGTAGGTCAATCCCCGTGGCTGCTTGCAGGTGATTTTAACACCATTCTCTATTCTCAGGAAGCTAATCCCCCTAATCCTTCGGCCTTAAGTTATCTTTGTGACTTTAGACAGCTTGCTGGGGACAATCAAAATTTTAACTTAAATTTTAGTGATCCTCAGTTTACATGATCTAATAAATAATTAGGTTACTCCTTCAAAGCTCGAAAATTAGATAGGACGCTTATCAACTCAGCTTGGAGCCTTCGGTTCCCTTCTTCTCACTGTGTCATTCTGAACCCTCATATATCCGATCACTCTCCTTTAGTGGTGAAGTCGATAGGGATCTTGCAGAAGCGTTCTTCCCCCTTCAAATTCTTCAAATTCCTCGCCGCTCAACCCAACTTCCTGTGGACTGTTGAGGCAGCTTAGGCCTCTCCGGTAATAGGAAATCCTTTGTTTAGGGTGGTGACAAAATTGAAGTTAGTCAAGAGAGCCCTCAAAACCATGAACTCGAGTCAGATTGGTAATCTCCATGCTAGAGTAGAGAGTAATCAGGCCAATCTCAATCTCATTCAGGATTAGTTGAAGTCCTCTCCAAACTCTCCCCTCCTGTTGGCTAGGGAAACAGAAGCTATTAGAGAGCTCTATAGATCTCTTGTAGATTAGGAATCGTTCTATAGACAATCCTCTAGGATCCGCTGGCTTCGTGAAAGAGATTGAAAAACCAAGTTTTTTCATAATTCTCTCCTTGCCCATAGGAACATAAATTCTATCCATAGTCTCGAAGTGGGAAATGGCATCAGGGTTGTGGGTCTTCCCGAAATTCAGGCTCAATTTCTAGCCTACTTTAAAGGTACCATTAGGGCTACTAAGAATCTCCATTCCTCTAAGGAGTTTGTTACTCCTCTTTTTCCGTCTCCCCTCGAGGATAGTCATTCAAATGCACTTATTGCAGAAGTCTCTCCTTAAGAAATTCGAGAGGCTTTTCACTATATTAACCCCAACAAGGCTCCAGGCCCTGATGGGTTTAATGAATTCTTTTATTAGCGCGCTTGGCCTATTATAAGGGATGAAGTTATGAGAGTTATTCAAAACTTTTTTCTCCATGGCAAATTACTCAAAGAGCTCAATTCCACTTTCATTTTTCTTATTCCTAAAATAGCTCTTCTCTCCTCTGTCCTAGACTTTCGGCCTATTTCCTGTTACAACATGCTCTATAAGGTTATAGCTAAAATTTTAGCTAATAGGCTCAGTCACATTATCCCACACCTAGTTAGTCCTAATCAAAGTGCCTTTATCAAGAATAGTCGAATAGGGGACAACATTCTTTTAGCACAAGAGATCTTTAGGAACTATCATATTTCCAACAATCATAAGCGGTGTGCCTTCAAAGTGGATCTCCAAAAAGCCTATGACTCTATCCATTGGGACTTTCTTCTTAACACTCTTGAAGCAATAGAACTTCCGTTGAGGTTCATTGAGTGGATCAAAGAATGTATCACCACCCCTTCTTATTCCATTTTGGTAAATGGGTCCCCTACTCAATTTTTCAAAAGCAAATCTGGTTTAAGACAGGGAGGCTCGCTATCGCCCTTCCTCTTCATTCTCTATATGGATGTTTTTTCTAGGAATTTGAGAGTTAATACAGAAAATTCTCCTCAGTTCAAATACCATTAGAGACGTCAAGGTCTAAAAATCAATCATCTTCTTTTTGCGGATGATGTCTTAATATTTTGTCAAGCGGACTTGTTTTCAGCTCAACTTTTACTTGACTCCTTGTGCACATTCTCTATGATTTATGATAAGGACATGAATACTTCCAAGAGTCATTTTTACTTATCCTCATATGCTAGCTATCTAAGCTATAGGATGAAATTTGTTTCTGGTCTACAGCAAGGTTCTCTCCCTTTTCGGTATCTAGGGGTTCCTCTTAATATAGGTCATCTCACTAGGCGGGATTGTGCTTCTTTGGTAGAAAGAATTGAGAATAGGATCAATCGTTGGACTCATAAGAGTCTTTTTTATGTAGGTAGACTTCAATCGGTCATTTCTGTCCTCTCTTCCTTCCATGTTTATTGGTCCTCACATTTTATTGTTCCCTCTTCCATCCTGAAGGAAATAAAGGCCAAGCTTAGGAATTTTTTATGGGCGGGTAAGGCGACGTCTAAAACGCCAGAAAAGGTTAAGTGGAGTGATATCTGTCGTCCAAAAAGGGAAGGGGGTTTAGGAGTTAAGCATTTGACTACTTGGAATCAAGTTTTGTTAGGCAAAATGATTTGGAATTTGTTTAAAGATAAGGAAGCTTTATGGGTTAAGTGGGTACATACAATCATTCTGAGGAGGCAAAGTTTTTGGAGTGCTCAACCTACTTATACTAGTTCATGGAGTTGGCGTAAGCTTTTATCAGTGAGGGATAAGTTGTGTCCTCAATTCAGATTTAAGATTGGAAATGGTTTATCTACTCTTTTCTGGCAGGATCCTTGGCACCCACGAGGTATACTAAGGACCTTGACTACATTGAGAGCGATCAATAGCTCGGAGCTCCCACTCTCAGCTTGCATGATTGAAGTCATACTTAATGATAATTAGCGATTGAATGAGATTTCTACGGACATCATAAGGTACCTTGACCCACCCGGGTATGTCCCTAATACCTCCTTACCCGACAGTCTAGAATTGTTAGCTAGCCCTACTAAAAGATATACTAATGTTTTAGCCTACCAACTCTTACGCCCCCTTATCGGATGTTCCTTGGTACAAGCTGGTCTAGTCCAAATATTGTCAACCTCGATGCTCCTTTACCTTATGGCTAGCCTTCCTATAAAAGTTGCAAACTAGGGACAAACTATCTTACCTATACACCCCTAATCACTGTTCTTTGTGCATCGCTGCTAATGAATCCATAGACCACCTATTCTTTGACTGCCCATTTTCTAAAACAATCTGGGACCAATGCCTAACCCACTTCCATTTGCCTATTCTTAACTAGCCTAACCTTTCAACAATCCTCTCTTGGTATAGCAGTGCTTCCAGTATCGGGCTTTTGGAATTAACTTATTTCCCTCTCATACTATCCACGACCGTGTACCTAATATGGACTAAACGTAATGCTAGAACCTTTAAGAATGAAGCCATGGATGTGGAGCAAGTATATCTCAGGGTAATCTCCCACGTTAGGGAGCATCTCAGCCTATTCACTGAGGTGAGGTAATTATTTTATGGTTGGTTTTCACTAACTTGCAAGTTGGATTCCCAATTCATCCGCGAACAGATTTGAAGGAGCAACACTGTCTCTTCCTCGTGGTAATCAACGCTACACTATCAAAGGTTCCTCTAGTTGTCTCCGATGAAGACCGGCTATGGGGGTTCAGAATGCTTCCAATTCCTTATTTCTTTGGGTTGTCTTTTGTTCTTTGAGTGTCAGCTAGCTTAGTCGCCCCTATTATTTCCTCTTTGATTGAGTCTGTTTATTGATGCAGGCAATTTCAAGAGTCGTGATTGGTTTGTAGTGTGGCTTGTTGTTATGTACCAGTTTATTATGTCCTCCGAGGCACCTGTGTTAGAACTTCTTGTACATATCTTGGTTTAATTTATTAATTTTTCTAACTTACCAATAAAAATATGAGAATAAAAAAAACTCAATAAAGAACAAACATAGAGATCTACTTGAAAAAACCTTCAGAGTAGAGGAAAAAATTACGGGTCACAAGAAAATTAACTAATCACAAATAAGGATTTAAAAGATTTGATCTCTCGTCCCACAACAATAAATTGTCTCATAAAGATTCAATATTGAAACTAAAGATGATGTGCAAATCATCAAACTAATAACCCAATCTCAAAATCAATCAAGCAAGGATGAGAATAAAAAACTACTTACTCTCATTCTGTTTTCTTTTCCCCTTTTTAGTGTTTTTGCACCTCCCAATAAACAAACCTATGTCTTCTCCTCTTTTATGTCTTCAATTAGGCTTTATGTAACATACACGATGACATACATAAACATGCAAGTGACCGTGTCACTTCTAATGTCACTTGAGTTGCTGGCATATACTATTACAGAGAGCTACATAGTCGTCACACATGGATATGTATATCATGCACATGGGTGTGTATACGACTGTGTATGTCTTCACCCTTCACATGTTCATTCATATGATTCTAGAGATTTACACAGTTGATTCACATAGTCATGTAAGTTAATGACACATGTAAGGTTGTTCCTAATATTTTATAGGTCTGAGATAAAGTAAAAAAAAGGCCCTAATAAATTGACAATATATAAATATGTAAATTTTAAAAGCATATTTTTGTTACTAAAATTTAATATCCATACATAAATGACTCAGGTCACAAGTCGACGTACCCAATAAAATACTAAATGATCATAACAACAGCTCATAACATCTTGCAAATGTCAACATCAATAAAAATCATTAAAGATAGTAGCTGTAACAATAAAATAGAAGTAACAATAACCAGAAAACAATATCATATTTCAAAACAGCAAGAGAATTGCACAAATAAGCGCACAAATGATTATAAAAACAATTTATCAGCACATTTCTAGATACAAATTCATTAATAATAGTATCAAGATCAATATTGTCCATCATATCTTTCACGATACATAAAATAGCTAAACCATTAAACTTTTCTTATGACATTGTTGACCTCAAGTATGTTTTCAATAATTTTGACTTTGAAAAACTTCTTTCAACTAATGGTATAATCATAGGTATAGTCAATACAATTTAATAAACAATTCAAATATTTAGGTAAGAATTTGCAGCTTTAACAAATTAAAAAATTTCAACTAATGTCATTAACTGCTTTGACAAAGTCATTTGCAACAATTTTAATTTAGAAAAAAGTTCATCTAAATTCACATTCAAAACATTATCGTGAGAAAAAGTTGTTGCAAAATTAGTGCAACATTCTCATAATTCATTATCATCTAACGACTTCAACTTCTTTGAATCAAATAAGAATCCAAAAGTACTTTCAGAAGTCGTTAATTGTTTAAATATATTCTTTAACGAATCAATTTCCATATCCACAATAACTAGAAAGTAACCAACTCTAAATGATTCCTCAAATGATTATATTTCTCCATGATTATCATTTTCATCAAATTGTCTTTTCCTAATAATAAAATGTCTAGATGGAAATGTAGGCTTTACATGTATCTAA
The DNA here is from genome assembly GCA_024707465.1 of Erythroxylum daphnites. Taxonomy (NCBI): domain Eukaryota; kingdom Viridiplantae; phylum Streptophyta; class Magnoliopsida; order Malpighiales; family Erythroxylaceae; genus Erythroxylum; species Erythroxylum daphnites. The sequence continues at coordinate 25,889,161 of JANPWU010000008.1, forward strand.
TACGTAAGACTTTGGCAATATTCATACTAGAGGCAAACTCTTTACTTCTGTATTTTTCAAAGAATATCATAACACCTTCTAATTGCTCTATGGAAGTTTCAATGCACATGGATTTGGACTGCAACTTTTTACTTAATATGTTAATATCGAATAAAATATCATACAAAATGGCCATACCAAGTAAAAATTCAAAACTCTTAAGTACACTAACCAAACTTTCCTCTTAACTCTTTGACTTGGCATCATCAAAAAATCTGGGTGAAAACCAAGAGTAAAAATATTATCCTATATAAAGAGAAAATTTTAATGTCCTATATAAAAATAAAAAACAAAGAGTAATTTATTATGATATATGCGAAATGAAAAAAAAGATTAATTATCAAGATAAATTTTGATTCGAATTATCTTATGATTTATGTTAGAATGATACTAACAAGAATTAGTTGTAAATTTTTAAATTAGGAAATTTTTTACAAATATAAAAAAAGATATTTGAAGAATAAAACATGAAATTTAAATAAGATAATAATGAGATGATTAACTTTGTACAGATTGGATTACATTAGTATATCATGTCTTGTAACATCCATATAATAGTATTAATCAATATAATTAAATTGTCATAATAATGACAACTTAAAATTTGATATTTAAAATGAACTTTTCACTTATTTTTTTGGAATATTAGGTTAAGAAGTCATATTATGCTAAAATATAATTTCTCATAATGTCACAATAATTATCTTTTTTTCAATTTTTTAGTATAAACTTTTAGATAAATGTCCATCCATTTTAATTTTATTATTGGTGAAGCCCACTGCTACTTAGTTTTGTTAAAAAGCATCATAGATGAGAACTTATCTTACTCATTTAAAAGCTCTAAAAACTTTTTAAAAATTCTACTCTCCAAAAATCATGAACCCTACACAACCTTTTTTTAGGTCTAATTACATTTATAAAATATATCATTGTTAATAAAGATGTTAGCATATATCTCTAAAAAATTGATCTTAAAATTTCCGTTTTTTAGGTCTAATATGCATGTGTGTATATTTATCATCCTTTAACTTGCACAAATGTGCACATACGAAACAAATGCAAATATAAATATAAAAGAGAAATATAAAAAGAACCTATTCTTTTTTTCATCACCTTAACAAGAATTTAATAGAATCGTTAGACCACACAATTGATGGTTGGAATCGAACTCCTCTTTAGCTCCATTCAATAAAGCTTCCAATTTAGAATAAGAAAACATAATTTTTTCTTTTCAACCAAGAAACCTTTTGATATGTATAAACATTTTGAAGAGAATTTATTAACCTTTTAGTTTTTACCCCTTTTAATGAATATATTTATTAACTTTCAAATTTTATAATAAATAAACTTTTTAAGTTTAAAATTTTTTACTCTTTTAATGAGGCAGCCCCTTAAAACTCTAACCCTAGGTAAGTGCCCTTCTTACCTTTGCCTAACGCTGAAAATGGGCATAGACGTGTACCACTTTACATTGTCGTGTCTCTCCCTAAAAGAGCTTCATCAATCTTGCTTTACTTTTTCGTCATTCCGGCAAACCATGACGGCGTCTATGATTATTGAAAGTCTCAAAATAGCACCAACTAACCTAAAAACTTCTTTTTTAAAGAACCAATTTAGCAACTAAAGAGAACTGCTACTTATTTGTTGAATATCTAGATCTGTCGAAAAAATCATAACTATCACACATATAATGGTCATAGTAGGAGTCCTAACTCTCAGACCCATTATTTAGATAACTAGAATTCTAATAGAGTGAATAAAAACAATCTCAACATGGTTGCTAATAATAGGTGTCATTTGATATATAATAAACATTTAATATTAATGCGATTCATTTTCATTTTTTGAAAATATACATAGGCTAGAGTATAGTAATTTCTTCAGTGTCTAAATTTCCTTTATTTTTAAAATTACCATGCAAGTGAATTATATTGTCTAATGGTAAAAAAAATAAGTGGCACACACTTATAGGGATTTATATAGAAGCTAGAATATTTCCATATCATAAGAGCAACAAAGAAGGATAAGGAGCCAAAGTTTTCATTAACGTTATGTTTAATATTTTTAATAGGTTTTAAAAATTTTAGTAATTTAATTGAAATTAAATTCTAATTTTGACTAAACTTTAATTAGAATTACAAATAATTCTAATTAAATGCCAAAATGCCTAAATAAGATTTAACATCTCATTTAATTTATCTTTAATTCTCTAATTAAATAAGTTATATTTATAGATGAAGATTGGCATCAAGCAACACATCATGACTACCAAATATTTAAGAATGTCCAAATAGTTTTGACTAACCTCTTTATGCATGATTTTTCCATATAGTTCAATCCTTTTAATAACAATGTTTCGATTAGACATAGTCACATAGAACATGAAATTAATGTCTACTCTATTTCGAGTCTGATCATATTAGTTATGTATCATTAGTTATTGATTCAATTAATGACATTTGTAAACTATTTTAAAAAAGTCATTCCGTCTTGGTCAAGGATTTCTCAAATTTATACTAATCGAGAACATAAAACATTCATCAAAATTACTTTAGGGTGATATATCCTATCTTGATCACTCAATTATTTCCATATATTTCATGCTATATCTAATGGCTATCGACTGAACTACCCATAATTAGAATAGTTCATAAGTTGTATCAAAACAAAAAAATCCCTGTACAAGATAACTTTGGAGATTTCAAGTTAATGGATCACTTATACAATTATTACAACGAGAATATCCATAGACATACAAGTAGTGTTCAAAATGGACTTCTCATATTGGGTCAGTTTAGTGAACTTTTTCTCTAACAAGGACTTACACATTTATTTAAGTATCTTCATGCTTTAGTCTATGAGATCGAATAATTTCTTCACAAGGAAAAACAAAACATGTGCTAGTTTTTTTTTTAACATTTTATTAACGTCTAGTATTAATAGAACAATGACTAGGAACAATTTAGGGATAATATATAAATATAATATGAATCTCATAATTATAATATTAGCATAATTTTATTTGCAATGTGAAATTATTCCGTAGACTTTATTATATTCATCTAAATATTTATACGATAAAAATTTCTTTAAATTATTTTTTCGCTAGACTGCTACTAATCGATTGACATCATAAACCAACACTTTGCAATACATATGTTGAAAAATAATGTGTTTCTAGCAAGAATAAATAAGAAACAAAAAACAAAAAATAAGAAATAAGAAATTTTTCAATAAAGTTTGACCAGTTGGAAATGATTTCGTCCTCGAAGCTAAGAGTGGTTGATTTTATTATATTAACCAATAACTTAATTTATGAGAAATATTTATTTCATTTATATGGACTAGATTTATATAAGTATACTTGATTATGAACTCTAATTGGTATAGTTCTATACAACTTGTCCTTTTACAAAACCTAAACATAATTCTAATAATTCTTATAATTCTTCTAGAGTTTGAAATCTACCAAAAACATGTTTTAAAATAGTGTTGTTTACTGCAAGATATAACCTAGGCTATAGTTGTGTCATAGGTTCTAATATGCTCATGTTTCAGATCATAGATCCTTATACTTTTATGCACACATAAACACAGTCACATCATAAACTATATCTTTCTTGAAAATACCTCTTTAGTCCATGACTTTACCTTTAATTTCTAAAAACGAACACTCCTTGGATCACACTTATATCCTAGATCAAGTTCACCAAAAGACATCTAAGAAATGCTTGTTTCCTCCCTAAAA
>JANPWU010000008.1:26163090-26174795 GCA_024707465.1 Erythroxylum daphnites
AGCTACTTGATTTCTAGTCTTTTTGTTCGAGAAATTGTTAGATTGATGAGAAGTGCACTGAATTTTTACTTTTTACCTTGATTTGATGAAGCAGATATGCGGAATTGATTGAGCATTTAACTGTATATACAATTATGTTGTGCAAACCAATCTGCGATGTGCATGAAATTATTTCACTTGTACGACAGGAACTATGAAATGGTTGTTCAGTCTTATTCTTGGGTCTTGCAAATTCAGAATCCTTCCGATTTTTGTTATATATATATATATATATATATATATATATATAGCTATCAAATTCTTGATCTTTTTTTTCCCTTTTGTTTTGATTATTATTTTTAATTCTTGCTGCATAATTTTATCTCATCTAAGTCCTCAGCTGATTCAAAGAAAGTTTTATTTGTATGCAGATAACCCATTGTTTGATATGCAATTGCAGTTATTTTAATTGATAGGTGGATCACATCGATACTCTTTTGGAGTTGAGTATTTGTTCCACATAATGGGATTTGATAATGAATGCATACCTAATATTCATTCTCTAGCTGGGGAGTATTTTTGTCCTGTTTGTCGTCTACTAGTATACCCAAATGAAGCATTACAGTCACAGTGCACTCACCTGTATTGTAAACCATGCCTAACATACGTTGTGAGCACGACCCGCGCTTGCCCCTATGATGGCTACTTAGTCACGGAAGCAGATGCCAAGGTTTCTCCTCACCCCAAAAAGTTGTTAAGGGGGATTTTGTCGACATTTTATTTATTCACTCTCTAAATGACTCATTTCAATTTATTTTTTGCAGCCGCTTGTTGAATCCAACAAAACACTTGCTGAAACCATAGGGAAGGTAACGGTTCATTGTCTATACCATAGGAGTGGTTGTACGTGGCAGGGACCTCTATCAGAGTGCACAAATCATTGTTCTGCATGTGCCTTTGGCAATTCCCCTGTTGTATGCAACAGATGTGCCGTTCAAATTGTGCATCGCCAAGTGCAGGAACATGCACAAAATTGTCCTGTGAGTTCGAAAATTTTGGATCTTGGGGCTTTAGATATGGTTTCTGCCCATGCATTTTAGAAGTTTGACTTTTGTTCTCCTGTATTCCCTGTTAGGGCGTGCAACTTCAAACACAGCATTCCGAGGGCCAGAGTGCTGCCACTACGGGGGCAGGACCTACGTCTGATCAGACGCAGGCTGCTACCCAGGTAGGAATGGCTATTACTCAGGTTCAATCTGTGGCCTCACAACCTGGACAAGATCCAAATGCACAAGCTAATGTGACTTCTCAGGCCCATCCTGGGCTACAAACAGCTGCACCAACAGGAGAACAATGGTATCAACAGCAACAACAATATCAACAATACTACCAGAGTTATCCTGGGTATGACCCATATCAACAACATTATCAACATTACTACCCATATCAACAGCAACCAGTTGCGCAATCCCAGCCGCCTCAGACGCACATTCAGCCTCAACATCCACAAGCTCAGCAACAAACACATCTGCAAGTTCAACCACAGGTGCCAGAAACACAACCACTTTCTCAACCTCCACCACATCCCTCTCACAGTCAGCTTCCTGTTGTCTCTCAACCCCATAACCAGGCCCAATTCAGTCTACAACAGCAAACTCACCCTGCAATTCAGCCACAATCTCATGTTCAACAACAGTCACATTTGCCAATTCATGGCCACCCACCCCCTCAAGCTCAGTCCCATCCCCAAGCACAAATAGTTCAGTCATATCCACAGAGCATGCAAATGCCTCAAAATCAGCAGCCTCAACAGCAGATGCAACATCTACAGCCCCAAAGTCAAGTACAGACTCATTCACAGTTCTACCCCCAACATCATCCAGCGCCTCAACCTCTACCTGTTTCACATACGACACAGATGCATGCTCAACATCATCTTCACCCCAACCAACCTGTGAATCCTATTATTCAGCCTCAGGCACATCACCTATCAGCTAATGCAGTCACAGGTCATCAATCTTATCCACAGGCCCAGCCTCAGCAAATTCAGGTAGGAAACCGGTATCAGCAAATAGATGTTCATCCTCAAAGTGGATCCCAACTTCAGTCACAACATCCTGGTCAGATGCAGTTTCAGTTGCCACAACAGCATCCTCTACGACCACCACCTCAGGCTACATTTCAAAACTTGCAACAACCAGGTTTATTACCTGTGCATGATCAACCACCAAATGCCCCTCCATTACAACAGCTTCCGGCTCATTCTCACAGTCATCAACCAGTAGTTCCTGTCCACCAACGACCTGTAATGCAACCAGTTCAGCCTCCAATGAATCAGCAATATTTACAGCATCAACAGCCTTCATCTGGACAACCTTTAGGGCCAGGCCAGAATCAGAAAAATCAGCTAGTTCCTTATATACAACAAGAAGTGCATGCACAGTCCCCAATTCGGCCCCAGTGCCCACCACAATTGTTGCAAAAGCAGCCACAGCAGAATATTGCATTAACACCTGTCATGTTGAACCATCAAAGTGTTACTGGAGGGCCTCCAGTGCTACCTCATGGAGTGCCAACACTGCCATATCCACAATCCCCTGGTGGCACTCATCTCAGGCCAGTGCACGTTGGTGTTAATCAACATTCAGGAAATTTTCTCAGGACAAACAATCAAGTGCCATTGCTGTCTGAACTACACTTTGGGGCTGGCTCAAAACCAATGTCTGATAGATCTGATGGCATGGATGATAAGGGTGTAGAAGCTGAAAAATCCTCTCAGAAAGCTGTTACAAGGGATATGGATGATTTTGACACCGTTTCTGGTATTAAAGCTGATACTGGTGCCATAAAAAATGTGAAATCTGAAAATGATATCAAACTGGTGGATGAGGAGAATAAAGCCGTTGGAGAAGCTACACAAATTGCAAATGGAGGGCATTGGAGTAAGACAGTGAAAGAAGAGGCTATAGAGGGTACTGGTGAGCAGAAAGATGCATCAGATGCCAACCACAAAAAGATACAGAGTTCTGTGTCAGATGGGAAAGAAATGAAAGAAACATCTCTACTTAAAGCTCCCATAATGCAGGAATGTGAACACACTGAAGAACAGGTTGAAAAATTGCAGGAGCAAAAGGGAGCTCCTGAAATTTCTGGAGGCCATTCTGTACTTGGTCAAATACAAGGTGCTGGTTTACTACAGCTTTCTCATACAGTACAAGTTCCTGATGAAAGGATGCAACATCCTCCCCAAAGTTATTATGGGCCTCCTGTTCTTCAGAAAAAGTCTGTTTTGCCTTTGCAAGTACCTTCTCCTGGATTTCCACATAACACGCAGTCATCAGGGCATGTTCCTCAACTCAGGCCTTTGGATCCTGTACTTATACCTCATTTCGGTCAGGCTTTAAATTCACTGCCTGAACATTCTCAGTATCCTATGTACAAGCCTTACGGAGCAGAAGTTTTACCTGCTGGCATCCCAGGCCCAGGTTCTACTTCAGCTTTTGGGAGGGGATCAGGTCTTCATGCTCGTCCACCAGGGCCATATAATCAAGGTCATACTCCTCCTACTGAAGTTGAGCACATCCTGCCTCCAAAGCAGAGGAACAATGCCGATGATAGAAGATTGGATCCATTTGGGCTGAATTCTGACATGTATTCAAACAAAATGAGATCAAATGGAGCCCTGGCTCGTGATTCCTCATCAACACTAGGTTTGCGTGATGACCCATCCAAAACTTTTCCAGATGAGCATTTGATTCCCTTACCCCAAGACCCAACTAGGCGCACCATTGATGATGATCTTAAACATATTCCAAATTTAGATGTTGACCGTGCTCATAAATTTGGCGGTAAATTTACCTCCTCTGGGTCTTTGGATAAGGTTCATCATGGTGTTGGTATGGACATAGCACAAGGACCTCCTGGCAAGGTTCCGTATAGTTTGAATCATGATTCTGGTTGCAAATTTGAACCCCCAGCTAGCTCTGTCCCAACAAGATTTATACCTCCTTTTCATCATGATGGCATGTTGCATCCTAGTGATGTAGGAAGAAGTCCAGTTGGTTTCAGCGAAAGTGCTCGAAAAATGTCAAATTCTGGTCGTGTTTATCCGGAATATTTTGGATCAGGTCCTGGGTATGGTAATTGGCATAGAGATCGCTTGGTGCCAAGGAGTCCAGGTGGAGATTATCCTCGCTTATCCTTTCATCGATTTGGGGCTCATCCTGGCCCAGATGATATTAGTAGCATTGAATTAAACCAATTTGGGGGACCAATTAGCAGTTCATTTCATGACAGCAAGTTTCATGGTCCTCCAGGGAATTTCCACAGGGGTGAGTTTGAGAGCCCTGGCAACTTGCCTCTCAGGAGTCGACGTCATGATGGGCTGCCCCACCATTTGTATAGGGGAGAGCATGTTGACCCTCATGAACTGCCTAGTAATTTGCAAAGGGGAGAATCATTTGGTTTTGGTGCTTACCCGGGTCATGCAAGGATGGGAAATTTTGTTGACCCTGCTCATCCAAGATTTGGTGAGCCAGGATTTAGAAGAAACTTTGCAGTTAAGTTTAAATTTCTTTAACTTTTTTCATTGTATCAATGTCGTGTTTTTTTAGTGCACTATTGTTTCTGAAAAGTATTTACTTTCATATTTGTGCGACAATGGTGAGCACATGCTGTTATTTTCTTGAATTGACATTTCATATTGTGTAGTCCTTGTACGTTGGTTGGTTGATTCTAAATGTTTTTTTTTTTCCATTCTGGTTCTTCTTAGGGTGATTTGGAACCTTATGACAATTCAAGAAAGAGGAAGCCGACATCCATGGGATGGTGTCGTATTTGTAAAGTTGATTGTGAAACTGTTGAAGGCTTGGATCTCCATTCACAAACAAGAGAGCACCAAAAGATGGCCATGGATATGGTTCTTACTATCAAGCAAAAAGCAAAGAAACAAAAATCGTGAGTTGTCAGGCCATTCCCTATTATGTTGAAGCAGTATGTTTTTTTCAACTTGGAATGACATTGCCCTTATTTGTTTTGTAGAGATTCTATTGATCATATCACATTAGATGGTACAAGCAAGTCAAACAATGTCAGTTCTGAGGACCACGGGAATAAACATTAAGCCGTCTTTGTCTTTTGGAACCTGAATTGTGTTTGCCTTTCTTTGGTATTTTGAGCCTTGCATCTTAGGTGATTCACCCTTCCATGCCTCTTCTCTTCTTTCGAGGTGGTTTATGCTAGTGTTGTCATTTCAGGTTGCTACCATGTTAAAGGAGATGGTTTTCGGACCTTGACGTTCAGTGGCAGTTAAGTTTGTTGGTTTTTGTCTTTGATGTCAATTTCAGTTGGTATTGGATAGTTTATGTTGACAATATCTTGTCTAATTATGAAGTTCCATCTTATCAGTTTATTGAGCTTGCGAGTTATAGTAGATGCTGATGTGCCAATTTCTTAGGAATATTTAACTTCTTATCCTTCTGATGCAATTGTAGTCCTCATAGCCCTAGTCACTCATAACCACACCTAATAGGGGACTATAATAGAGCTGATAAAGTTGATATCAGCATACTACTACAAGAATTTTTTGCCGGTGATACCAGTTTTCTTGATGTCAGACACAGCACATTGGTGGATATACAATCAACTAGAGTACTATTGTATCTGAAATGAAAACATTGTCAGATTTATCGAATTCCTACTTAAAGATGAAGTGGATAATTTTTTGTTGCATTTGGATAGTTATTTATGGAAAAAAACTTATCAAACTTTAATCTGTAGGATTGACTTTTGTTGGTGGCATAACGTATTTCTTTCATTAAAGGTGGCATTTTATTTGTTTGAATTTTAAAAGGCTTTAAGGGTTTTACATAGTGGATTGAGTTTCTCAATTTTCAGCTAATATTTTTTAATGTTAATATATTATCTGCTTTTATTTCTCTAGATACAAAAGCATTGAAGGAAAACATGCTGCAACTGAAGGCTTTAAGCCAAGAAACTATATACATGCTATATCTAGCTTATTAACTAATGGAATTTAGGTTATTCCTTTTGGTAGGTAAGAGATTTACTGCATAGGAAATCTCTAGTCGTGTACATATCCTTTATTTATGTTTATAAAAATTTACTGATTTACCCAAAAAAAAACACTAACGGAATCATATTGCATTTTTTTTTCCAAAAGAAAAACTAACTGAATATATTATCTAACTGAGTGGAAATATGCAAAACTTGGTACTGAGCCTTGCTATTCAATTAAACCGGATTTGGTTTTTTCCCAGTATTTTTATTTTGAGAGCTTTTTGAGGCATTAAGTCGGATTCTATTTTTATGAATTTGTCGTAAATATTAAAAAATAAAATTGGGCTATCTTTTCAATAGGAATGATTTTGAAATTATTTTTATACTATGATAACTGACATTATTTTCTCAAGAACGAATTTATTATATTAAACTTCTATTTATTTTCCCAACTGTCAAAGTGCTAAGAATCTCATTCTGTATAGGATCTCAAGATTTTATGTGGAAATAGAGTTAGAATATTACTGAGGTTTGGAAAATATAGGACTACTTTTTACTGATATTAACCAATTACCATTTGGCATGATACTTCTACTTTAAACTGTGAAAAAGCCTATCTAAAAGGGTGGGAATTGCTTAAAATAGGTTTTGATAATAGAGCATTCCATGTAAAAATCTAGAATGGTGGATTTCTGGAATAGGCCGTAAAAAAACTCATCAGGATAGGAACTTGACAAAATAACTAGGAAAATGGAACCTAATCATGAGAGTTGTGTACATCACAATACATATTAGAGGGGTGTTCAGGAAGTTTCGGATGTTTATATGTAGATAGTTTTCTGACTGGGGGAGAGTTGTTTTGCAATTGCTGGAAGATGATAGAAATTTTTGGAGAAGTTAGGGTGGAATTTCTGTGATATTGCAGCTGTGGTTTGGTTTTTTATTTTTTTCTGATCTGGATCACAAGTTATTAACTGGGATATGTATAAGCTCTAGATTTTGGAGTACAGATAATTGAGCTTTGCCTGACATTCCCACATAGCTTTTGAAATTATTGTTAGGAATGTTTAAAATTTGCACAAAATAGCAGTATCAGAAGTTTTCATTTGATCTAATTGATGGAGAAGTTCTTGTGTGGCATAAGTTAAAATTATACTTAGCTTTGTTGCTCAACTTATTTTATTCAATTTTTTTCTTGGTGATAATCATGCAGTTAAGTAGGTCACTGCATAATTCTGTCAAATGGATTGAATATGTTGGTGTTGATTTTCTGTTTTTGGTGAAATTTCTCTCCGCAATAGATTATTTGAATTCAACCTTTTTTGGGCGAAGCTGACAACAAAAAGACTGACAGTTCAGCAAAAAGGTTTACCCAGACATCCCTTTTAGATGTGGTAAGGTTGTGTTTAATGTACAGACGTAAAAAATGAGGTGCGCTTATTAGTTCTCTTTTTCTGTTCTTGTATTTCACTAGCTAGAAGTTCTGAAGTAGGATTTGATGTTTAGTGAGATCAGGATTTTAAGTACAAAGCATGTGTTAGCATGATCATTGTTATTCGGAGAAACTAGGCTTAAAACCGTAATTCCTTTGCTCTAATTAATTTTTGGGATGAGACTTTGTAGATAAGGTTTCTAATGATTTTCACTGTATCTAGATTTTAAGAGTTGATAGTAAACAACTTATCTGTTGGATGTAGAAGTTTGAATTATTTGCTAAATCAATTATGGGACTGTTTACAAGCCCTGAATGAAAGCTGCACGTAGTTGCATAGTTCAAGACCAAAAGTGCTAGTGAAATATAGTTGCTGAAGCAAGCCTCTAGTGATTGGGTTGCTTCACCATGAGAGTCTCTGGTAGTTGTATGACACTCCACTTTGTATTTCACAGTTGAGCGAAGTATGAAAAAATGCAGACCATTTTTAAATAGGCATGATTGTTAACTTAGGAAAAATATGTTATAGCATGCTGGATATCCAATATATAGCTCTAAGTTCCTGAGGTTGATTGAGTTGTAGAGGGAAAATTGTAATTGGGAAAAAAGAGACAACTTCCTGTTGGTTTATCTGGGTGTAATTCTTTCAAAACTATTTATTTTCTGTCTGACAGGTACTTTGTAAAATTATTTGTTTTCTTAATCTAGTTTTTGGAGTTACCAGTTGGATAAAAAAAATTATCATGTGGAAATAATTTACAAGCACATCCTGTTTGCTTTCCTTGAATTATGATGATTTTGTCATTTTTCTGAATCTAATGTCTGGTATTTATTTTATATACAACTTGCTGAAGCTAGTCCTTTAGAGACTGCACCTATCTCAGTCCATTTAGATGGTTACATTATCAACATTTATTCGGGCAAAGTAAGAGGAAGTATGCAAATTGCCAAAAGTGAAATTGCCTGTTTTCAAACTGACGTATATGAGCATAATATTTTTGTCTGCAAGCCTATGCACAAGCTAGTCGTCGTAATTAGTAAGGAATTTGTCTCACAATTGATGGATCATGGAATGAAAACTTGTACTAGACACTCATAAGTTGCAAGCTTATAATGTAACTAGTGCAGTTTTATGTCTGACTAGTTCCAAGACAATAAGTAAATAAAATGCACCAGTTAAAGCTACAAAAAGCAACTTCAGAGTGACAAATAATTGACCTCTTTCAGGAGCTTTAAGAATCCAAGACCCTTTAAGCTTTAACTGATTTAGTAATGTGAAGAACATGGGAAGCACCTTTAATAAATAATAGAATCCAAGACCCTTTAAGTTTTACCTATTACGAATTACATCAAAATTTTATACAAAAAGTTGTAAGAATATACTGATTTTAGGATAGAAGTTTTACTCGGATCATAGCTAGGGTTGTGTTGTGCTTAGAATTTGAATAGGTGAACACTTTCGTAGTTGTATTTTTCTAGAGGTTTAATATTGGTTACTTTTATATTGGCCTTTTGGAGTTGGGTTATTTTAAAGATGTTCTTATGCTTCATAAACATGCACATCATTTTGTTATATATTGAAAATTTTGGGAGTTTTCTTGAAGCTGTGATCAGCGTCTGAGACTTTGGATGCAAATTCTGGACTTCAAACATGCTCTTCATATTGTGTCTGCCAGGTTTGTGGTTTTTATCTTTGAACATTTTTTTTAGACTTTAGACTCATACAGTGAGGATCATCTGTTCAGTTCTCAAACTAACGATGGGGTTTAGTTTTTAACCTAACTGCTTTATATACATCGGTAGCCATGTAGTATAGTAGTAGTAGTTTTATCCTTCTCTTTTGATTGGAAAAGTGCAGAGGTCTAATTAACAAAATCTTTGTTGCCGTTAGTTTGTACTGGCATGACTTTAAATGACGTTGTCCTCGACTGTCTTTACTCATTAGGTTATGCAATAAAAATGAAGTATTTAAGCAAAAATTGAGAGGATAGCACATAACAAATACATTTCACCAATGTGTTTTAGGAGGCTTGTGAATTATCAATGAGTGATACTGAATCTACATTAATTTTGATTATGTAGATACATTTTTTAGGCACTTTGATGATGTCATATTCACCAATGAGTAGTTTTAAGCAGGAAGGTAGTTGAGGGTTTAGATTTTGAATTATCGACCTCCATATTACCCAGCTGCCTCTCCCTTGTCAAACTATCTGCATTTTTTTCACTTGGTAGGAATTTTTTGGTATTCTGATTGCTTCTTGCTTAAATATCTGAAGAAATAGAAAAGATTGCAAGTGTAATCTTGCGGAGGATACTTTACACACAGCTTTCATCGTAGTTTTCCTTTTGCGCCTACTTTTGCTTGTATTTTATGCACTGTTATGAGTATCGGCCCAAAACCGGTACCGATATTTTGAGTTTAGTACCGGGTTTGAATACTGGTCGGTACTGGTACGTTTCGACTGTACCACCAGCTAGTACCGAAAATTTTAAAAAATTCGGAAATTTTATTGTAAAATTTTTAAAATCTCTCTCCCTCTTTCCCTCCGTCTCCCTGCTGTATCAATACAAATGAAATATAGTGATAAACAATCTCGTCTCATACTAATCCTAAAACAAAAGCAGCCACAATATGTTGTAATAGCTAGTCTTTTCCAATTATTCACTGAAGCGATGTGTATAGAGGTGTGGGGAGTGTGGGAATGTTGACAAGTACATGAGGTCTTTATGTATGCAATTCATTTTGAAGACAGACATAAGGATGTCTTGCTATTGGATTTTAGGGCTTTAGGTCCACAATGTTTTTTTGTTTGAACAAATTAAAGCTTGAATTGGTTCATATGCTGGAATTTTATGATCTCATTTAGATTGAACAAATTGGGATTTACATTTGTAGTCCGTACGAAGTTCCTTCGACAGTTATTACTGCTGTGAATGTTAACCCGTGAGAGTTGATTAGTTTTAATCAAGCTTTAAATTAAAAGAATTAACAAAAGCAAAAGCATTTCACTAATGTTTTACTACTGATAACGAAGTATTCCGAAGGAAGTTAGGAAAAAAAAAAACCCCATGAAACAAAGATTGGCATGGCAGTGTTTGGTTGTTACATGGGTGAAATGACGGATAGAGTGAGAAGATTGGTGAAACTACAGACCTTTTAGGCGGAAGTATTGGGTCCTGGCATTTGCTGAGTTGCCCATCGTCCGCACGCTCTTATTTCGAACGAGACAGCGAAGAAAAGTCTTGTTTGAGCATGAGCACGAGCAAGACCAAGAGCAGACGCTTTTAGTAGTACTCTGGAAAAGAAAGCCTCGCTTGACAAGTCCCTAGTGAGGCATTTCTGGCATATTTGTGCATTACGTTTAGGGTAGATAAGGCTATTTAAGCTTTGGACCTTGGAAACATTAGGCTCGTGTATTAGGAGGTAGCCTGTACATACACTATTTAGCCATTTGTTGTATAAATAAAATAAACAATTAAACAAGGCTGATCAGGTATTTCTGTTTTTGTACTTTTTTCTAATTTGCATGATGCTACGGTATCGGAATTATTTAAAGTGCTAGAGCTTATTGCTTAAAACAATTAAATATTGGAGTCTTTGCTCAACAAAAGAAGCAAACTTTTCATATTGCTTGGACCCAAGAGGAAAAGGGAGGGGAGTGCATAAAAACGAAGTGTGTATTTATTATATTTTTGCAGTTAACTTTCTCGTGCTATTTTTTCAATGTTTTAATATAAAGTATTCATAAACTGATGCGTGCTTGTTTTAAACATAAAATTTACTTGTCACCTTTATAGAACATATTACATTGTGCAAAAGCCTTTCCCTATTATGTCTGAGAAATTATTAGATCTTCATCAGTCATGTGTCAATATTAAGGGGGCAATTGTTTAATAAGAATAGGAATGAATATAACGAAAAATTAGAATGAGAATGGATATTATTATAATAATTATGATGGTTGGTTAAGAGAAATGAATGATTACTTATAATGGTTGGTTTGTAAAAAATATTAAGTAATAAAAATTTATTATATTTTAATTAATTAATTAATTATATATTGTAATTAATTATTTACAATATTTTAATGAAATAAATGAATGAATATACTGTAACTAATTAAATAATTATTTTTAATTAATTATTAATAATATTTTAATTAATAATATTGTAATTAATTAATTACAATATTTTAATTAATAAATGAATTATATTTTAATAAATTATAATATAATATAATATAATAAATTATTTTAATTAATTATATTATTT
>JANPWU010000008.1:26505486-26517700 GCA_024707465.1 Erythroxylum daphnites
AAACAAAATTTTCAAACCACAATTTCAAACACAATTAACCAATTAAACAATTTAAACAATTAGGACAAGGCCTAACAGAGCATGATTAGGGTTTTGTGCACGTTGTGGTATTTTGATGATATCTTGAGTTATAAAGCTCCAATTGAGATGATTCTTTCTTTAAAATGAACAAGAGACTTAGAGTTATAATTTCTATGAGAGGTCAAGTTGAAATTCTGATTTTAAGATTTCCATATTCGGTTCGCAAATGGGAGAAATAAGGTTGATCATAGTGACAGTTTTGTTTGGGCACACCATGGAAACATTGTAAGTGAATTTTTGGATCGTTATGAGCATGAAGATGAATTGATGATGTCCATATGGATTCAAAGATGAAATTTTTTTTACAACCCTTCAAGGTATTATCCACGCGCACGCATTCATGATTTAGAGTATAAGTAAGCAAGAGAGTTAGGTTCCGGAAACGAAATCCAACACTCTACTTGATTCTCACCCAGATGATTAGATGCTACCACTGGCTTCAACTTTGCCTTCTCTCTATTTAGTGTTTCACTTCTTCCTCACCACTGACTGGTCTTCTGTTTTCTTCGCCTCCAACATCGTTATTTTTCTTTCTCCTTTCTTAGTCTTAGTTTTTTCTTTTGTCTCAGTCTCTCTAACTCTAGCCTCTATTTTTCTTTTTATTTGTTGTGCCAGCTTAGGTTTAGGTTTTACGGTATAAAAACAAAACCTAAACCTAAACCCACACAAAAAATATAAAAGAAGAATAGAGGTTAAAGTCAAAACCTACATCAGATGACACGTAATATTAAATGAATTTGAGAAAAATTTTGTCACACCTGTGAATTAGGAGTCATGGATGTGACTCTATTAAAATGCATGCATTAATTAATTAATGTTACTCTATGCATAATTCACGTCCAACATTCCTTTTTTCATACATAATTTTTCTTGTTTTCATGCAACATTCACAAGACATTCCATTCAACATTCATGCAACATCCACGCCATTTTCACTTAATTCATTTCAAATTTGAATTAAAATGTAAGAATTTGTAACCAAAACCAAGATATCAATGAAAGCGAAATCAATAGAAATTAGACACAACAATTATCCTTCTTTTTAAGGAAAAATGTCTAGCAAACCTTTGATTTTAACCAAATTCCTACCTTAACCCTTGCTAACCATCGAGAATCCCCCAAGCTCCTCTAAGATGCCACCTCCATTACATCTTTGATGTTTCCATCTCCTACTGAATAAAATTAACTACTACTGAGTAAGAACCTTCCCCAACCAACCCGCTAACTTAAGAAAAACTTGGAGCCAGGTTATAGTGGATACTCTACCATTATAGAAGCTAGATTTTTATCCCCCTATTATAAAAGAAGGCAAGAGGATTATTGACCTAGGTTTGGAAAGTATTTAGAATTCATTGAAATGGGATGCCACATTGCTTGGATAATTTTAGGATTCTATGCCATCCTTCAAGGTGGTTAACTCATGGGCAAACTAATATTGGGAGACTTATAGTTTGTTGTAGGTGAAACCTAATGATGAGGATTTTTTTAATATTCTCATCTCTCAGTCTGGCTCAAAAAATAATGGAATTCAGACCATGGCATATCAAATTCAAACCAATATTTCTTTAAAATTGGAAACTAGGTTTATCCCTTAGAGATATTAAACTTAAATAGTTACCAATATGGATCAATATTCACCATCTACCACTAGAGTACTAGACCATGGAGGGTATTAGCTATATCGTGAGTTATACTAGAAGACCTTTATGTATGTATAATGCCATAACTAACATGAAGAGTGTAAACTTTGCTAGGGTGTGTGTCTCAATTTAAGCAAATTAACTTCCAGAAAAAATTCCAATCAAAAGGCTAGCAAGGTACAACTGGCTAATTGAGGATAAGTTATAGTTACCTATGTATGGAAACCTAAAGATAAAAGTTAGAAGAAAGCTTATATCCTAACTAAGAATAGGTTCAAGACAAGTGAGTCTAAACAATTTACACAATATAAGCTGAAAGTGGAAGCAATATGCTTAGGGAATGTAATGAAAATAGTTAAAACCCTTAAAAGTATTGGAAACTCCCCAAACTATAGCTACTGAAGCTAACACTTCTCAAACTCATAAGTGGAATTCCACTAATCTTAGAGTGAACAAACTATCTCAAAATATCGATAATGAAGTAGATGTTATAAAACAAAAGAACTCAACCTAGGCAACAAACAAAATGGTCTCTATAGTACAACTAAATTTGGAAGAGAAAATGGTGGAAGACTATGAAGAAACAATTAGGAGGAGCTCAAAAGAATATGTCCTTTTCCTTGTGTAAATGAACATCCCTGCATAGAATGTTAGAGGGCTTAACGACCCTAGTAAGTAGCTTATGCTTGTTTGAGCTATTAGAAACTAAAATCAAGGGGCACAATCTAAAGTCCATGAGGATCCTCAAAGGAAAATAAAAACTTATCACCAACCATTTGAAACATATAAATAGAATAATTATCTTGACTTATGATCCCATTATAATTGAAATTCTTTCTTTGAAGATTTTGGACCAACTAATTCATCCAAGAATCCATATAAAGTAGGTAAAAATCTCATTGTTAATTACATTTTTTAAGCTTATCAGTTAGCATTTTAGTGAATTCCCCTCTTGAGTAAGTTTAAAAAGATAGGAGCTACTGTGAATGACCCCGGATCAACCTAGGTGCTTTCAAGAGCACTCTATACTCATATGAATTTAAAAGGAGAGCTTGCCTTAGGAATTACAATGAAGATTTTCTAGATTATGTGAAAAGTATACAAGTCACTGGTCTTAATAGAGAGGGTTCTTTTTATACATGGAGTAAGAAGCATGATGGCAATTGAGCCATTAGGAAAAAGCTGGATAGTTCACTAGTGAATGATTATTGGCTACAACAATTTCCCCAAAGAAAAACATTCTTCAAAAAGGGATTTTCTCAGATTACACCCCCATCCTAGTACAACATATTTTGTTAAGCCAAAATAATAATTTCCCCTTTCGATTTAACAACTTCTTAGTTGAGATGGAAGGCTTTAATGAAGCAATATGTAGAGGCCTTAACAAAAAAGTCATTGCCTACGAGCAATTCAACTACATGAGGAAATTTGATGCTGTCAAAGATGAAAATCAAGGCCTTAAAGGCTTTGAATGTTCCTATCAATATGTAAAGACTCTTAGAATTAGTTTCTCCCTCCTCAAATAAAGATCCAAGATTTAATAGATTTAAGATAGGGATAAGAACTCTACTTTTTTTTTCACAAATCCTTACTTTCTAGGAATAATTGGAACAAGATGGTATAATTGAAGAATTAGCAAGGGGTATGGATCCAATCATAAGAAAGGATTAGTAATGCCATCTTTTTCTATTTTCTTAAAAAATTGGGAACCAATACTAACTCTAATTCATCTTGTAATCAGCTAAAAGCCATTTTTTATAAATCTATTAGTATGTTTGATGCAAAATATCTCATTTAGCCATTTAAAGCTAATGATGTGGAGAAAGCAATTATATCCATAAAACCCTGGAAAGCACTTGGCCTAGGCGCCCTGAATGTTTTTTTTTCAAAGAACTTGACCTAATACTAAAAGGTGGGTGATTAAAGCTATCTTGGAGTTTTTTTTAACGTAGTAGGATGCCAAAGGATGTCATTAGAACTCTCATTGTTGGAATACCAAAAGTTACTAATCTTGATTTCATTAAGGAATTCAGATGAATTTCTTGCTACAATGTAGTGAATAAGGTTGTCTCTAACCTATTAGCTAATAGATTGAGGAGTGTGATGGACAAAATCATTGATCACTCACAGTGTGCTTTCTTAAAGAACAGATCAATTAGGGATAACATCTTGATGGTGTAGGAACTCCTAAAGGATAACAATCATAGGAAATCTAGCCATAATTGTGCCATTAAAACAAAATTTAATAAGACCTTTAACCCATTTAACTAGGAGTTTATCACTAATGTACTAACAACCTTCAACTTCCCTTCAAAATTTGTCATATGGATGTCACAATACATTAAACCACCTCATTTTCTATCTTGATCAATGGTACACCTAAAAAGTCATTTTCTATAGTAAGAGGATTGAAACAAAGGGATCCACTCTCCCCATATCTCTTTTCTTTATGTATGGAAGTCCTGTTATGTTTGATTAAGAGGGGAGTGGAAAGTGATATGAAGTTTAGGTACTACTCAAAACTTTGGAAAGATCTCGAATTTCTCTTCACCTTTTTCTTCTTTGTTCAATTTCTCTAACCTGCTAGGTGAAAGTAAAGAGTCATTCTTAACAACAAATTGGAACTCAATATTACCTCCGAGCTAAAAGATATAGCTTTTTTTTCCTTTGAGCTCCTTCTCTACTTCTTCGACACAAACAATTTTTTGAGTAGTCCACTCAAGATTCTCAAAGTCCTCATCACTTTGTAAGGCCTCTAAGATAACGTCCTTTGGGTACACCTTGGTTTGATATGGTTGCATCTCTTCACTTTGTGATGCTATGCGACTGGTAGCTTCCATTAATTGATCTGCCTGGCTTGCCAAGTTTTGGATTTTAGAACTTATTTCCTGCTGAAATCGCAAAGTATTAGCAATATAAACATTAACTAGTTCTTTTAGAGATGTACCTGAGTTTTGTTACTGCTCCAAATCTTTGATGGTAGACCTTATGTCTTGCCAAAATTGTCTTTCTTCCTGCTAAATTTCAAATCGTTAGTAGCGACAACATTAACTAATTCTTCTAAAGATGGACTTGAGTCATAATAAGGAGTTTCTGGTCTATTCGAGAATTGTTATGTTTCCTTTAAACTATCAAAGAAATAATTTTGTTGGTTATCCCATCTATAACTAAAGTTAGTATGATCTCTCCAATATGAGCTATGAGATTGAGCATATGAGTTGTAGTAAAAATTACTTCTGTTCATTTTTTTATTTATATTTTTTTACAACACAAAAACACAAAACAAAAAGTGAAAAGATCATGAAATAACTAAAAAGAAACTAATTTATAAATAAATATGTACAAAACACCAATTAAAATCAAGAACAAAAACTAAAACACCACACTCTTCGACAACGATGCCAAAATTGGTAGCACGTCGTAATGCTACATAAAATAACTAGACCTACAACTATAGTAGTGGTAAGTCTAAATCAATCCCACAGAGAGTGTGTGTAAAGCTTTTGAAATGAAGATAATCAGTGTTTACATTTTTAGGGCTGGGTTTTGGTTTGGGTTTCGATTAAGAAAATCAAACGAAACTAAACTAACGAAAACAAATTAAAGAAACCATTTAAAAGTGATGAATGTGTATGAAACTCGGTTCTTTGGTTTAGTCTCGGCCCAAGCACAATTTCACATACGTCATTGAATTATTGTCTTCACACCTCTCTTTAAACTATTGATCGTGAATTAACAACAAGCTATATTAATCTTGATTTTTCCTCATGATGTAGTTAATTAAGAAAAGCTTGTTAATTAACCTTAACTATCGGGAAGCCTAAAATAAGCTCTTTAAGTTTATTCAGATAGTCGTATTACAATTGAAAAATAACGGACCAATCTAAGCAATAATCACATAAGCTCAAATTATTTAACTAATGCTACGTCATCCCTAACGATTAAACACTGTTAGTTGCCACATACGACCTTTAACACGACTATTACATATTGCATTCAAGTTCTAGCAATGGGTTTTTATGGAAAACGATTCAATAGAGCATAAAAAATATTCTTACACAATTCCCAATCATTAATCTCAAGATAATGTAAACAACCCCAAAAAAAGAGAAAGAAAATGATAAATAATGACGTATGCTTAAATGTGATCCTCGATATCGATTGCATCTTTGAATTAGTGTCGAGTGGATTAGCCCTCCATCTTTTCCATCAAGCTCCAAGAATCAGCCAATAATTTCTCCATCATTATTGAAAATTGACCAGAATTGAAGAAGAATTAGGTCTGGTTGTTTTTCTGCACACAACCTCTATTAATCCCTAAGAATGCCCATTTTGTAGTTGACAACTGGACAGAGATGAAGAGGAATGAGAGTTGTCGGTTCTGCCTCGCCTCTCCTCTCATGCTTCAACCCTCCATCAAGATGATTTTATGATAAAAATTAGTTTGAAAGGAATGGGACAGGTGGCCTAAAAATCGAAGAGGACAAATAATGTAGCTGCTTTACACACTCTCAGTTCCTCACTTTGTTTAACTGTCCATTTCTTTTTATTCTCCCTCCTTTTGTAGTTGACACACTCCGCTTCCCTTAGTATCTTTAAAAGCTAGGTTTTTAAGGAAAATCGAATAGGTGTCTTACTTGTGATATGTCCCATTCCAGCTGCCTTTTTTTCCTTGTCGTCACCCACTCTTTTGTTGTATCTTCGAAAGCTAAGTTAAAACAGTGTGATAAATTTTCAACTAGCTTAAATGGACAACTGGCACGAAATGGAACAACATGAGGTGTCTTTTGGTAGGTTAAAATAATCCTTGTAATTCACGTTGCAACCTTGGTCTCATGGTTGTAACTTTTAAATTGTTACAATCATGATCTCCATTTTTATGCTCTATTTTGTCTATTTTTCTTCTTCTCGCTCCATGAAACAATAGAGTATGAACATTGAGAAGATAGTTTAATAAGTATGCTTTCGGGTTACTTTAGCTCCTTCATTTCCGAAATGTACTTAAAATCAAATATGAATTTAGATGAGTATCCTAAACATTTTAAGGCATTAATCACTAAGTGTAATGGATTAAATGTGTCAACATTTAAGCACATATCACATTCACTATTCACATATGTTTTATTCATTTTCTATAAAACAAAACATGGGTACTTGATTGGTACTCTCCTTTTTTTCAATGCATACTTTCAAGGTTTATTTACCATTGTTTGTTTGAGGAAACACAATATAAATACATACATATATATAACAAAATGACATACCTTGTTATATGAGTAATGATGATGCATAAATGCATTACTTGGTCTTCTATGTGCATAAGCTTGATGAGGAATCTTCTTTTGAATATTAAAGTTATTAGATGTTATTCTAGGATAGTGAAATATCCTACTATAATTATATGGACTATGCTTATTATGAACGAATGTTTGATATATGTTTCTTTGAGGCTTCAAGGGGTATGATTGGGTTTGGTAAAAAAAATTTGAAAAGTCAAAACCATGAACAACACTAGTTATTGGTGTGCAAAACATATGAGATGTTTCCGTTCTAGAGAAAAAAATTTAATGTTAATTTTATCTTAATTAATTTAGGTACTTTCTCTAAATTTAAGGTTAGTCTTAAATATCAAGAACTCATCTACTTGAAACACTTTACCCTTACTCTTAAAATCTTTAGTATATGATTTTTTTTAAACAATTAAAGAATGAGATAATTTGATAACTTGAGTTCCTAAGGTTTGCAAATTAAAATGAAAAAATAAAGTACAAAGAGATTTTGCGTTTAAAAAGTTCTTCATCTTGCATGTGTCTTTTTCCTCAAAATTTATTTAGTTCTTATGTGTCTTTTAACTCTTGATTTATTACATATTTTATTTCTACTTGATTTAAAATAATAAAATTTTAGTAACTAAGACAAAAAATTCAAAATTTAAAAAAATAAATATTGAAACAAAAAATTCCCTAAAATCACAATTTATTATACTAGAAAAACATATTAGATTTAAGGTATATGAAATGAAAAAGAAGAATATTCAACAAAGAGTTAGATTGAAGCCGTGTTAAATTCAGTCGGATTGAACTGCAAACTACATGTAATTCCAACTTCTAAAGACAAACTAAAACGGCATTTACCCGCAGTCTTGTCCTCTTGTTAAATCCTAGGTTGCTCCTTGCAAGAAGTAGCCTCGGATATCAATTGCCTGGCTGTCGGCGGTGGGTTGTTGCTTCCTCAATGGCCGCGACGATGAAAGCCGCATCAATGCTTGCAGCACTTACAATATTTGCAGCTTCTCTCACGCCGGCATCTTCTGAATCAGCTCCTACTCCTGAATTTGCCTTTGTTAAGAAGACTGTTTCTGCTCACCAGATCGTCATCTTCTCCAAGTCTTATTGTCCGTATGTACAGTTTCTATTCTGAATGCATTCTTTATTTTTTATTATTATACTTTTATTTATGCGATTAAGACCCAACATCTGATACTCTAAACCAAAATGCCAAGCCTTTTGGTTCGATTCTCAGTTTCCATTTTGCTTATTTGTTGAATAATCCAAAGGGGTTCTCTTCTATTGTTCGCTTTTTCTTAGGGGTGCCGTTGGATTCCCTTTCTAATGTTAATTGTGAAACCCAGTGGTAATTGTTATCAGTGGCTGATATCAGGTTCTATTCTCTTTATTGGAAGGTTGCATTGACTTATTATCTCCGTATTTTGGTGCCGTTGTTGGGTTATGAATAACAGTTGTTTTCTTTTTAAGATGTTAAGGAGGCTATTACATGTTTGTGGTTTCTTGTGGCTTCTGTTCGGCAACCTTAATGCGACTCCGCCCTTTTTCTTTTCTTTGTGCTATGGGCTCAGGAAAGAAAATTTTATTTTCTATTTTTTTGCTGTTCATCGTCTATATCTACAGGTATTGTAAGAGGGCTAAAGCTGTTTTCAAAGAGTTGGATCAGGTACCACATGTGGTTGAGCTTGATCAGAGAGGTATGCTAGTTTGTGCGTTTTCGATAAGTTCCTTGATTGCTGCACAAAATGCAGGAAACTTTCCTTCTTCATGTAATGTGTTCGATTTACATCCTTCACTACTTGGTTGTATGTTTCTCATTTGGTTGTTAATGGCGCAAACCTTGTATTAATTCTTTCTCAGTGTTGTACTTACTGTTGAATGGTTTGTCTGTAGGATGTCTTTCTAAATTTTTTCTCCCAGTAATTTATCATGTTCAATGCCTTTATTTTGTTTGAAAATTTGGGGTGTATATCAAAGTTACTGAAACTAAATTGTTCTCGTGTCTTTACAGATGATGGATATGACATTCAGGGTGCCTTGGGTGAAATTGTTGGAAGACGTACTGTACCTCAGGTTTTCATCAATGGAAAACATATTGGTGGCTCAGACGGTAATTATATGAGTTCCTCTATTAACATTTGTTACCATTCGCTCCACCCTAGAGAAAAATTTATGTTAAAAGCTTACCGAGAATCAATTTGATGTCTTTTGTAATAGATACTGTCGAAGCGTATGAAAGTGGAGAACTGGCCAAGTTGCTAGGCATTGATGTGGAGAATAAGGATGATCTATA
The DNA here is from genome assembly GCA_024707465.1 of Erythroxylum daphnites. Taxonomy (NCBI): domain Eukaryota; kingdom Viridiplantae; phylum Streptophyta; class Magnoliopsida; order Malpighiales; family Erythroxylaceae; genus Erythroxylum; species Erythroxylum daphnites. Next base: position 26,514,786 of record JANPWU010000008.1, read on the forward strand.
AGCCAATTCGTCGGGTTTCAGTTTATTGTCTGAATAATTCGTGAATGCAGTGGACCTATTTAATACTTCTTTCAGATGCAGGATAGAGTAGCTATGGGTTGCAATTTGGGAAAAGATTGCTTGCTCTTTGTAACCTAGACCAATTTGCATTGTTTGAATGGAAAAGTAAGAAGACTAGCATTGCTGGCCCTTTTTAAACCGGTTAACTTCGAGTCTCTTGAGAAATCATCTTCATAACTTTGTTCAGGGAAAACATTCAACCTCTTAGTCCATTATCATTTCTTCTTGTGCTCATCATGTAAGCTAATTTTTCAAATGGAACTTGTTGAGGTTTCAATTGCAGGATTTTGATCTATAATCTAGTATACTTTTCTAAGAGAAAAAAGAGCTGTTTATATTAGTAAATTGAGTTGAAGGTTTTAAATGGCTGAAGTGTGATAGTGGGGTCGACTGGGAACAAGCCAAAAATAAAGGCACAAGGAAAGAGTTTTTGAAAAAAAGATAGGCATTCTGAAACTTTTTAGAACATATGTTACAACTCCTATATTGTGGAGCACTGCACTTTGCCTGATACAAAAAATGGTTAAAGATTACCTATACAGAAAACTCCGTTTTTCTAATTGAAAGGTCAAGAAGGATACAAGCTGGTATACTAGAATGCACTATTTTCCTGCGTACTGTAGCACATTATTTAACGTGCCTAAGACTTTAGTATTACTCTTTCCTGGTCACAGGTTGATAACGTGAATCCCTAACAATTTCCACCAGATCTTAAGGGCTGAAATTGTGAGAAGGGATTTTCTAGTTGGTCCAATAGGTTAAAGTGACCTATGTTTTGGGAATTGACAAGGGGTCTTCTAGGAACCTTCGAGTCTAGTTATGAAATGGTAAGTTGGCTGTGGTTGGTGATTTGGGAGTGTAAAGTATGCTAGTTCATGTTCCTGGTATGTTGATTGATGTGTGTCATGCGATATGGGTGTGTTATGTGGAATATGTGATATGGATGGTGTCAGAATAATTGTATGGAACAGTCTTGGTCCATTTGATTGTATATGATGAGGCCTGATATTAAGAATTGTAGCAATGCGTTTTTTTGATTCCTTAAAGACATGACCTTGTTTCCTTGTGATTGTGTATGATACTGTGGTTATAATTTGTGTATGATACTTGGACATACGTGAGATGTTTCCTGACATGTTTGTTGTGTTTCAGGGTTGAATCGATGTAATATACCTTTAGAGTGGGGTTTGAGGGGAAGGTCAAATTACTCTTCAAGGTGAGGTTGAGAGTTAGATGGGATTTAATAGCCTTTCATAATGAGATTAAAACGTGAAATATGGGTTATTCTTTGGGTTGAGATTGAGGATTAGTTGGATCTGATTGCCCTTCAAGATAAAATTTGTGCATAGAAGGCTTGGAAGCCATTCGAGATGAAAATAAAGGTTAAATGGACATGTTGTTCCCTGAGTGAGATTTGGATGTAAAGCTTAACCCTTTAAGGTGAAATTGAGGACTAAATGGACTTGGTAATCTTTTGGGATAGTATTTGCGCAGTTGATTTAGTAGTTCTTTGAATGATATTGAAGATGAAAGGGAAATGAGTCTTTAGAAGTAAGATTATTATAATTAGCTTGACGTATGCTTTCTTACTTTGGCCTAGTTATGGTTTTAGTTGCAGCGTAAACATGATATTCTCAATATTTTACTATAGATTTGATTTTGGCTATACAATGTTTCTTTACTGTTTGTTGAGTTCTATTATGTTGCTTTCATTATTGGTTTTTATTTAATTGTCAGAACTTTTGGAATTTGTGAGGGTGGACGACATATTTAGCATTTTTTATTGTTTTAATTAAATTAGAATTTTTTTATTATGTTAAAACAGAAAGGAAACAATATGCATACATATTATATATATATATGTGTGAAAATTTTAGTGAATATATGGCTTTCATTTAGTAGTTCTTAAAAGGATAGTCAATTCTGGTGATAAAGAATAAATGGAAGGATGTTAATTTTAGCATATGGAAGATTGTTTATCGCGCTTTAATTTGTGGTTTTGGTGTTTCACCGGTTTAACTTAACCTTAGGCTTATACCTTATTTGACAATCAGTGGATTGCATTAATTGTTAGCTGATAACGAATTATACCAGTTGATTTGACCAATGAATAATATCTGTTGTTTATTTAAAGATATTTGATAAAATTAGTTGTTTAGTATTAACTGTTTATATATAATGTAACTTATGAGGGCATTACTTAAAAAAAATTATAAAGATATGAGTATTATATCTTAATATATATATATTTTTAATATTTTTATAAGAATTTATATTTTATATATGTAATTTCATAAAAATTAACTTTATAACTTTAATAAAAAATATATATAACTAATAACAATAATAATAATAATTTTTTCTTGTTCCTTAACAATTTTTTTTTCCTTGTTCCTTTCAATTGATCCATCTACGCAAAGTTTTATCTTATAAACCCATTTATAAGAAATAGGCTCCACGTTGGAACAAACTTCTGAACCTAAGGGGGTGCTTGGTTAAGGGGTATGAGAATAAATCAATGAGAATGGAATGAATGGTAATGGATAGCTGGTTATTATGATTGATTGAATAGTTTTTTCATACCCAAGTTTTAGGTAATGGTTCATACCCTCCGTATAGGGGTATTCAAGAAAACCCACGAACTTGTGAATCAGACCTGAATCGCATGAACTGAACCTATAAACAACGTTAACCGAACCTGAGTTTAGGTTCGGTTTGAACCAAACCTAAAAAATCAGGTTCATGGTTCAGGTTCAGGTTTATAACTTGCGGTTCTAGGTTTAAACCTGAACCTGAAAGGCTGAAACACTCAAAAAACCTATCATATATTTGGATATAATTTATAAGGATATTAA
>JANPWU010000008.1:27404912-27415248 GCA_024707465.1 Erythroxylum daphnites
TTAAATGGATTGAGGAATTGATGAGTTTCAAACTGGAAATTGGAACTACTTTGAATGTTGTGTAAATGAAAAAAAAAAGACGCGATATTAGTTAAGCTATGATTCGTTTGTTTCGAGTTGGGCTCCGGAAACAGGTCTCAACAAAGCACCCTCACCAAAGGCTCACAAACTTGGATAAAAAATTAGCATTGAGATTAAAATTTAGTATCTTCAAGTATAATTCTAGAAACCTCCAATCCAGCATTAAACCTAGAATACTGAGATACAACCTACTTATCAGTTGTAAACATCCATCTCAACATTTTCTTCATCATAATAAAATTCTAAAGTGATATGAAATTTGTATGCAAATCTTATAACAACAAGATGATAAAAATTCTTACCATTGGTAAAATCCTTCTCATTAAATTCGAGGCCCATGCATGATTATAGATGAACTTGGTCACCTTTTTGGCTTTCTTCACAATATCATCAATAATAGGAAAATACCCAGCATTACCTATATTTTCCAACATTAATTCAATGTAATGTGAGCAAAAGGAGTCCAAAAAATAGAATTATACTTGCTTTGTAATCTTCTTCTTGCCACTTTATAAGTAGATTCATTGTTAGTAATGAACTAAACAATATTTTCTGACCCTACTTCATTCACAACTTCATTGAATATTTCAAATAAATTATCAGTATTCCTAACAAGGCCATATGCATCAATAGACTCCAAAAACATTAAGTCATTTGTAAAATAAACCAAAAAAAATTATTAATAAGTTCATATCTCCTATTTGTCCAACCATCACATATGATTGAACACCCATAAGTAGCCCAATCTATTCTTCTTTCTTCCAAATAACCTTTAATTTAATTAGTAGAGCTACTCAAAATTTATCTCTGTAGTAATCAATAGAAGGTGCTTTGTAGCCTGAAGAATAAAAAGCTATAATCCACTATAGGCTGATAATAATAAGATTGAGAAGTATTGAATGTTATACCTGAATCATACCACTATCTTGCCATTGCCATATCTACACTACGAATTAAAGGTTGAGCTCCAGGAGTTGTTCGTGGTGTAAAAAAAATTGACACTTACCTTCTTTTTTTTTTTCATAACATCAGGTCCAGATGCAACATTCACTTCTTGATGGGAAGAAACACTACAACCTTCATCATTTCTACTATCATCCTTAACACCAGCAAACGAACTTCCACTACCAATTTCATAATGCAATCTCTGCCCTTTTATCTTTTTTGTGCTGATACTCTTTAAACAAAGTTTTCATTTTTCATTTCACATCATGGCTTACTTTTTTTCAAGGTTCCATTTCTCTTTTATCCCCAACTAAATGGTTCTTTAATATAGTGATTCCTCCATCTTTCAAATGCTTGTTACAAAACAAGAAAATAGTATGGTTTTTCATACCAAAGACCATTGCAACATGAGCCTAAGTTGGATCATTGTATCTTCTTGAAGCAGTTGCACAATCAGGAGTGTAGCACCCCACTCTCGTAAGATACGTACCCAACATCCTGAGTAATATCCAAGCACGACCCCTGCAAAATTGGCATGCTAGTAGCAGTCAGTTAGTAAAATCTCGTTTCCAATTTTTTTTAAGCTTTGTAATTTTCCGTCTAAAAACTCAGATCTTCTACTCTCCCCTTGCTGCTTCTATACTACTGTTTGGAGCCAAGCATTTTAGCTCTACAAACTTATTAACCATAGTAGTGGATTTCCAATTTATGACTTGTTCTAAGAATGTGAGGTTTACACATTATAAGACCAAATAGTATTCAAACTAGTGATCAATTGTGGTACTTATATACGGAGAAGGAAATATGAAAATAATCCAAAATGCCCATCAAACATCTCAAGAATTTATTACAACACCTTGCTTTAGATTAGATAAATGATCTTAGTTCATAACATTCAGTTGAAGTTAAACTCTAATACAGTATTTAATTTATGTGTTTAATGAGCTATGAATTTCACATTGAGCTTAATTTAATTGCAATTTATTCCTAAGTTGGATAGCATACTAGATACTTAATCATGTATATACAGGTTATTGTAATGCTACTCTCTGGTTACTCATACAAATTGTATTTCTCTATCTTTTAATGCATCCTTCATTTTTTTTTAAAAAATTGATATTTATGTAAAATTTTAAAATTTTAATTCATTTGTTAGTCATTCATTTCTTGATTATCTTTATTACCAACCTTTATTTTTTTCTTACTACCAATAATATATAGAAAATAAACTACCCAATTGAATAATTATTCAACCATTTAAATCAACAAAAGAACTAAATAATTTAATTTTATTTAAAAAGGTAATTACTATATAATTTTTATCATTTGATCTTTTAATCTTAATTATTGATATCAATATCTTATCTTAGATTTTGTTTCAACAAAAAAAGCTTATATTCAATAAATATAAACATAATAAACATAATAAAATTCACTTAAATTGAAAATTTAAAATAATAGACAAAGTTGTGTATTAAAAAATCTATAACTAGCTTGAGAATTACTAAAAAAAATCATAATTGGAGTCCACTACCTACTAATGGTATGAGTACCATTTCGTACCAGCCAAAAAATAATACTCAACTGTTAGTACCATACTGACCTAAGATATCAATTGGTACGTGATTGAAAAAAGATTGACTACATATTAACCCTAGTTGCATTGTTAGATGAATCTCCCATTTTCTCCACCAAGCTGCTCTCTATCACGAGCCTCACCATCTCCTCTCGATCTCTCCCTCGTATTTCACTCATTATCACCACCGTCTACTACTCTCTTTCTCTACCATTAGATACAAGTTCTTCACTCACACATTGCCATCATTGCTCACTACTTCTACCTCCGCAGGCTTGCATATAGTGTAAGCACCTTCATTGTGATATCACAAGTTGCCAACTCCACTGTAATGTTACCAGCCAACTCCTTCTCAATAAGGCTCCCTCTCTAGTCTCCCTATAACCCTCCAGAGTCTTGATCTACCAGAGAGTTCCAACCTATAATCTACAACTCGACACTAACAAACCCTAATAATTTGGTTGTTATTTATCTAATTTTTGTGTGTTTTAGGTTGTTTATTTTATTGTAGCTTGCAATTGCATTGTATTTAGGTATGCGTGTTGTGAATGGTTCACATAAAAACAATCTAATGAAAGCATTCATATCATCCTTACACAAATACCCAAACCAATAAGCAAAGAATAACATAAATAATCCCTAAAGAGAGCAAGATTCAATAATATACAATGAAGATATGCTCAAATGTGATCCTCGACATCAATTAAAAAAAAATGTGATCCTCGACATCATTTTCACCTTTGAATCGAAGGAAGAAAGCTTAGCCCTCCATAGATTCCAGAGAGGTAAGGTATCTATCCCTTCTCGTGCCTCCAAAAGATTCTCCCTCTTTGGTTGCTCAAAATGTCTATTTATAGCAAAAACTAGGTTTCTGGGTATATGCACGATTGTGCACCCAACCATGCATCATTAATAAAATGCTTCTTTCGAGATTGTGCACGGTCGTGCATCCAAATGCATAGTCGTACATCTTGCACTGTATGGTGAATTCTTCTTTTCTTGCATTTTCTTGTCCCATCTTCACTTTAATCAATTTCCTTCTTGTTCTATAAAGACAAATCAGTTTGAAATCAAGAGAATGGCTTAAGGAATGTGTTTTAACATATTTTAGCTCTTGAACTTCTAAATTGTACCTAATACCAAATATGAACTAAAATGAGTATCTTGAGCATTTCACAACAATAATCTTTGGGTGTTAAGGAGTGAATGTATTATCAATTAAGCACATAACAAATTCCCCTACACTTAGCTTTTGATCTTCCTAGGGCAAAACAACAAAATCAAAATCACAAAATAAAAAACTTACTTATTTTCTATATTTTCTAAGAATAGATAGTGATAAGAAAAGATAAATAACTTTCAAAATCATAACAAGAACTCAACATTCAATGTCTCTACTTATGACTGATCAACAATCATTCCTTTCAGAAACTGAGCAATCTAGGGGTAGACTTTGACAAAATGTGTGTTATGATAAATTTATAGGAACACTCAAAAACCATTCATGATCAAGACATTCCATAACTTTGCATATCATTTCATTTCTCCACCTCTAAGATTCACATGCATAATTATGAATCAAAGGACTTTTCTAAGGTCGTAATATAGGAAAAGGTTAAGGTGCATCATATTTTAGGGCTTAGTTTAATATGTATTGAATTGTTAATTCAATCGTTTAGTATGTGTTTAGGTTAGAATTGTGTTACTTTGTTAATTATTTGTGTTGAAGTGTTTTTTATAGATTAGTACAAGTCTTTGAGCTTAAATATTATGTTTTAAAGGTACCTTGATGTGTTTGTTAGTGTTTTAGGATCAACATTGAAGAACGAAGAAGTTTCAGAGACATTCGGGCCAAAACAACGACCCACAATCCTGATAGAAGCACCAAAGTTGGCCCACCGTGACAGAAGCCCAGGACATGGCCCACGATCATAGCCTGCATGCCACAATCGTGACAGATGGCCAGATGTGGCCCACGATCGTGGCCTGCGTCAGGCAAAAGTGTAGACACTCAAAAACATCAAGTTTTGAGGGATTTTTTGGACCGTTTGGACCCCAAAAAATATACAATTACTCAGAACACAAAGGATATTTAAAGAACAAGACAAAGAGGAAGAGGAGAGCTTTTGCATTAGCCATTTTTGAGAAACCCTAGAGAGAATTCATCGAGAGATTGAGAAAAAGAAGAAGGAAGAGAGAAGTGGAGAAGAAGCTAACTCGACATACTTCCGGATCAGGAGTTTCCCGACATCATTGCCTCCCATCATCTGTTCATATCATATTTCTTGTTTATTTTTAATTTTATTATTGTATAGAATTGGGAATAACAGCTTGACGATAGGATTTTTGAATGTTGAGATGTTCTAAACTCACCTTCAAAGTTTTATATTTGAATTAATGAAATCTTAATGTTTATGTGTTTATTGGATTTGTTGTTTTTTAATTCTGCAAGCGCATGATTCGATAATAAACTGAGAGGGTGAATCGAATGAAAAATAATTAAATTGAGCTAATGAGAGTTATGTGATTTAATATAACAAGAATTAAATCAAATCGGTAAATTGTGCTAAGAGAGATCTTGCATAAGTTTCCGATAGTTTATTAGACAACTTCAAAACTAATTAGGGTTTTGGATAAGTTGTTAATTAAGAGATTGTAACTTCCATAATCTGATTAGGGTTTATAATTTAGGGTTAATAGTTATAACTCTCTCGAGAGTAATCAACCTTAGGATCGTCTAGAACCATCAATGGTAATTTATAATCAGTTAGGTTATCATTAAGGATAAGTAAAATTTCCTTTCTCTCAATTGGTAATCCCCTTAAGTTGATTCTTAGGTGTGTGTTGCAATTGCTAAATGATTAATATTTTTGTGACTGATTCTTAATTTGATTGAATGAATTGAATTCTCATTTTAGTTTCGTTATATTTTAAATTTCTGCGATTTGTTCTTGCCTTAGATTTTAGGATTATATTATGCCTCCTCATGTGATTGACACCTTAGGTACTATGCTAACGAACCATGCACTTGAGGATTATCGAGGGTATTTATTAAAACTTACACACATCAAACACCTGATTAAGTTTTTGGCACCATCATTGGGGAGGTGATTAGTTTAGTTCTTTAGTCAAAGGTTTTTTGCACTATCTTTTGTGTTAAAAAATTTATATATATAGAGAAAGAAATTTAGGCCGTAAAGTAGAGACATATCAAGACATCCTAGAATGAGAATGAGACATCTAAAGAGCTAAATGCTAAAATGAAATGGAAAGAACAATGATGGAGGATAGATATTATAGGGAGTAGGGAACTTTTGCAAACCACAATGAGACACAATATGGTTGGGGAAATAACGATCCTTATTAGAACATGTACACTATGTGGTGGCAAAACTACCCAATTTTTTATTGGTCCAATAATATATGGACTCACTTAGGACATTAAGACCTATTAGGATTTCAGCAAGATGAGTCCAGCTCATGGGATTCTAAATTGGACAAGATCCTGGATAAGCTCACAGACATGGAAGAGGGCTAGATGAGACTAGAAGAGCAAATTAAACAAGTAACGAAAAATCATGCCTCATCTATTCACAACTTAGAGATTCAAGTGAGACAGCTTTCCCGTGAATCTCGTAAGAGAAGTGCGGAAGACTCTCTAAGTAATATGGAAATACATCAAAGAGAGCAATATAAGGCTATCGCACCTAAGAATGGGGGAGAGCCAGAAGGATCAGAAGAAAACCAAACTGAACCCCACCTTATTGAAGACCAAGAGACAAAGAAAGAGGATGAAGAAAAGAATGCCAACCCTCCTTATTATTCACCAATTCTTGATATACCATGTGTGAACATCAAAAAATCTTAGGTAGATGTTCATGAAAAGAACCTTATCCTTTGGAATAATGATGAACAAGTGACATTCAACATGAATGATGTATTAAAGAATCCGAAGGAGAGTAGCTCAATTAGGATAATTTGTAAGGCCCCAAATTACACCCTAGTAAGAATGTTACATGTCCATGAAAGTACATGTGATAGGAGTTAATGATTATAATTTGATCATGTATTGCTTATGTCTTGAATTTTGGTTTGATGGATTGTAATTAGTAACTTGGAATTATTTGTTACAATTGGAAAATTGATGTAATAAAAAGTACATTTGAACTAGAAAAATTGTCAAGTGGCAAGACAATTGACATATAGAATATTAGGATGACTAAGCCTATAAATTGAGTGACATTTGGCATGGATAATTAAATGACAAATGGCAGCAATGATGGAGTGATAAATGGACTAAGTAACTAAGTGACATTTGCCAGCATATATATAGGATAAGTGGATTACATGCATGGCTGAAAAATGCCATGTTGAGATAGTGACACCTAGCAACTTATGTATTAAGCCACTGCAGGGATAGTTTCTGTAGCCTTCATTCTTCCTCACCACCTAATCATTCACCCTCCCTTAGCTCTGAATTTTGCTTCAATTATGTGCACTATTACTCCAAACTCTTTATCACATATTGCAGCAAGAAAGTTATGTCATGCTATCTGCTATGCTGTTGTCTTCTTGGTATTAAAATCATCCTACTTCCTATTGGCAGTATTGGCAGCAATGCAAGCGACATTGTAGGACATTATTTTCATTAATTATTTAGTTTCCTTACTAGTGTATATTACTTATATGATTGTAGGCGATTAGTTAGTTTCCATACATATCTCAATAGGGCTACAGTTACATGTATATAAGGAACATTATAAATAAATAAAATACAAGAGAGTTTCTGCCTCCTTTTCTTTTCTTCACTTCCAACTTGATCTTGGAATTGTGTTTGTTACATGGATGGTTAGGTTGGCTTGTTCATTAAAGTAAGAATTTAAGTTAAACAAGTAAGTGGAATTCTAAACTTGATGACATATGGTATTACAAATTCTATGACATTTGAATTAGGATAGAATATGTGTTGTGTTTATGATAAAATGAGTTCTGGAAAATGATGTTTGTATGATAGATTCTGTTTTGGTTTTTGAAGCATGTAAGATAATGGTTTGTGAGCTACCAAATGAATGATTTTGAATTGAAATTGGATGTGCATTTGATAAGGAATTGAAGCATAATTAAGGTATAACTGAGGTGTAATTAATGGACTATGATGAAGGTGTATTAAATTAAGTATGAAGGTGTTAAAATCTGGAAACAAATTGAAGGCAATTGGATAGTGAACCTTCGATTCACTCATCCCAGGATCGCGGGAGCTACATTAGCTCCTTCCCATATTCGTGGGAAATGCTTTGAAATGAGAAAAGTTTGGTTTTGTGCAATTATTGAACCAAATAAGGTTAAGAAACTTTACAATGGTATATTTGAACTTGATTAAGGTTTGAAATGAACCTAGTTTGATGTTGGATTAATTGGTTAAAGGTTGAATAAGTTTTGGAATGTTAATTGAGGTGATAACTTAAAGAATGGAATGTTTGATATCAATGTATCCAATTTTAGAATATTTGAATTGTTTAAGGGATGAAGGTGTCCTTATGAACACAAATGTGATCCAAACAATTTAAATAACGGGAATTAGTTATGAATGTTGAGAATTGGAAATTTATGTGAACATATATAATGCGTAATTACTTAATGCTATTATTGTTTCATTGTTACAAATGCTTAAATTCATAAGACATATTAAGTTGTTCGAGTGTGAAAGAGTGTATTCAGTTTGAGCATGAGGAAATCAATTTTTACATTATGGATTATTTCTCTTACATGTGATTCTGAAATGTGATATGTGTTACTTTAAACCTGCAAAGTCCTAGTTGTGGGTAAATAGGCATTCCTAGAAGAATCTGTAACTGCTTCTAGGGTGTCTTTTGTTTTTAGACACTGCAATGTCTTCTGTTTTAGAGACTCAAGTCTCTTCTATTTCTGTAGATACCAATTATAGGTATCTTCTATTTTGTTCCCGTTACCCACTTTTGTAAAAAGGATTAGTAGGCAATTCTGTATGTGTTTTGATATTAGTTCTGTTCTGAAACAATCATGTCTTGTTCTGATACTTTTATATTTTGTTCTGATGTAAGTATATTCTTTTCTTATGTAATTATGTTCTATTATGATGCAATTAATAGTCTGATTACTCTCTGAAATGAATAATTAAATGTTGCTTATGATAAGCCATGATTCATTTGCTTATAAATGCTAAACGATTATTAAAAGCAGCCGTCAACTTGTATCATGTTTGGTTATTCCCCACTAAGCTATATACTTAGCACGGTGGTTTTTTCTCCGTGTAGGTCTCGATATAAAGAATTAAGGTTGGGACAACCGCTGTGGCCAAAGAAGGATGTGCTATGTTTTAGAAGATGTTATGTTTAAGTTTTGAGTTGTATTTAAAATTATGAGACAAATTTGTATTTTGTGTAAATGGTTTGTAATAACTATAATTCAAGATGGATTTGAATTTAAGGCATGTATTTGATAAATACAATGTGTAAATTATGCTATGTTTATAACTCAACATTCGAATGAAATGAGAAGTATATTGCCTTATTTTTAGGATTTGCTGGAATATCTTGGTATATTCTAGGCTTGTTTTGTGTGACATCCGTATATCCTCTTAGGAGGTATTAGGGTGTTACATAATTGATGTTTTTGAATCTTCTAAAGAACAAAAGGACGAAGACTAGATGACAATAGACATCAAGTTTGAAGAAGCTATCAAAGTCTTTGTTCATGAAGTAGAAGAAGCAGAGGAGACGAAGGTGATTAAGGAAGAAAGAGAGCAACTCACCTTTTTATAGGACAAACTGTTGGATTCGATGGAAGATTTAGGGAGTTTTGTTATTCCCTGTTTCGGTGACAGTTCACTCAAAAAAAGGACATTATTGAGCTTAATTGGTTTTCATAATTTTATTAATATTGTCCTTCTGATCATTTTGCAATTTGTAGCTTACCTACAAGTTACAAAACTGATGTTGAACGAAAAGGGCGGAAGTAAGCCGCTCATAATTAATCCCAACAAAGTTTTCAATGAAAGAAAAGCATCGAGCTACCAACGTTAAAAGAAGCGCTACATGGGAGGCAACCCATGAATTGTTAATTCCATGTTATTTCCTTTGATTTTTAGATAGTTTGAATTTTATAGTTAGGTTGTTTTGTTTCCAAATAAGATCGAGAAGGCATAGGACTTTGATATAAATTAGATGATTAAGAAAGCAACAAAAGAGAGATGAAAGAGTTATCAAGAGTTAATAGGTGATCTCGGGCAAGTGTAAAAGGACAAAAGAAGAAAAAAAATCAAAAATTGGTGGAACGATTGTGGCCTGCGGTAGGGTAAAACTAGACACGCCAATTTCACTTGAATTTTTTTACAATATTACCCTTCATTCACCTATATATTCATTTCTTACTTCACTTTTTCACTCACTTTCATTTTAACTTTATCTCTCTAAGTTTAGATACTCCAAACACTCTCACTTATCTCTAACCAAATTTCAAACTTCCAGTCTCCTCTAACTTCTACCTATTTGCAAGCCAGTATGTCACACATTAAATAGTAAGCAAAGCGCAATCAATCTTCGGGATGAAACTAAGTCTCGGGACGAGGGCGAAGGAACAGGGCGATGGACCCGTAATAAATAGGTAGTTGATTCAGTTAATTCGGTATTCAGCTGTCTGTCGATCGATCTGCTTTTCTGCGTTCGATCTGCTTTTCTGCTGCAGATCACAAGGTTA
>JANPWU010000008.1:27530506-27542034 GCA_024707465.1 Erythroxylum daphnites
TTTATCTCAAACACAATTCAATCTCCACAATTTAATCTATAACACAATACATATACAAAACACTCATTCTTTCCATTATTCAGATGGTTTATTCCATGCTCTGAATGTAACACTTAAATGCCCCTTTTTGGGCTTAGCTTTTTACCGGTAAACACTTAAGACTCATATCCATAACTACACAAATTATACACCATAGGCACTACAATATTTCAGATCAATCATCACCATTCATCAATTCATCTAATAAATTCTAATTTCCAAGAAAAAGGTTCGGGGTCCAACAGGGGTTGTATGTGTTAGAATAAGGATTGTTTCCCCCTCCTTATTGATATTGAGCTCCCATATAATTAACTTGCTCTGGATCATTATCCTTCATCAAAAAATAGTCCACCGTATCATGGTCCATCTGTCCACAGAGTTTACACTTTAGCTGCACGACTTTTACTGAAGCTGAGGATGAAGCCTTTATGTTTTTGAGTTGTTGAGTTAAGTTATCAATTTTAGCTTGTATCTCTGTCATTTGATCAACAGCTACAATTCCTTTTTGTTCTTGGAAAGTAACGATTTGTCTACTTCGCTCTTTCGTCTATAGGAAGCTATTACTTGCCATCTCCTTTATCAACTTTTTTACTTCATCTACCATCTTTATCATCAGTGACCCTTCAGAAGCTACATCAACCGTGCCTCTCGTATGTGGGGTTACTCCATTATAGAATGTTTGCAACAAGAATTCCTTAGGTAAGTTATGGTGAGGGCATTTTCGTTGCAAATCCTTATATCTTTCCCACGCTTCATAGATCGATTCCCCATCACTTTGCTGGAAGCTGGTAATCTCCTTGATTATCTTCGTGGTCTTATTAAGGGGAGAATACTTGTCTAAAAAGGCACGAACTAGTTGATCCCAAGTTATGACATAAGCTAGTTTAGAGAATGATACTAAACCTTTTCTCTATCTCTTAAGGTAAAAGGAAAGAGCCTAATTCTTACCGCATCTTCCGACATCTGATGGTATTGAAAGGTATCACAGATTTCAAGGAAGTTCACTATATGTGTGTTGGGATCTTCATTCATTAGTCTATAGAACTGCATGTTCTATTGAAGCATATTTAGGGGGGCTAGTTTAATTTTGAAAGAGGTTGCTTGTACGGGTGGCCTAGCTACTCCTTAGTTAGCCGCATTGAACCTTGGTCTCATGAAATCTATAAAGGTCCTTTGTTGACATCCTTGGTTCGCTCCGTGGTCCAAATCTTGCTGAAATTCCTCGGCCATTATTGCTTTCACGGTTTCTTCTTCTTTTTCTTCACGATGAGCTTTCCTAATTGATCGTTCTAATCATTAATTCTAAGGTTTCAGCTGCACAATTCAAACTTCTTATGACTCGTGTGTTCATATAAGAGCACAGACTCAGAAATAGAAAGAAAGAAAGAACAAAAAATAAAAACTAACTAAAACGACATAAATTAAAGAATTAAACTAATCGCCTCTCCAGCAACGACGCCAAAAACTTGATCGGGTGTTTGATGTGTGTAAGTTTTAATAAATACCCTCGATAATCCACAAGTGGACGGTTTGTTAGCGTAGTAACTAAGGTGTCGATCCCACGAGAAGGGGTAATCTAATCCTAAAATCTAAAGCCAGAACAAATCATAGAAATTCAAAATATAATGAAACTAAAATGAGAATTCAATTCAATCAATCAAATTAAGAATCAATCATGAAAATATTAATAATTCAGTAGTTGCAACACACACCCAAGAATTAACCTAAGCGAATTACCAATTAAGATAAAGGGAAATTTACCACTCCTTCATGCTAACATAACTGATTATGAATTACCAGATTATTGGTTCTAGATGATCCTAGAGTTGATTATACTCTCTCGAGTTATAACCATTAACCTTAAATCATAAACCCTAATCAGATTATGGAAGTTGTAATCTCTCAATTAACAACCTATCCAAAGCCCTAATTAGTTCTGAAGTTTTCTAATAAACTATCAAAAACCTATGCAAGATCTCTCTTCGCATAATTTACAGATTTGATTTAATTCTTGTTCTATTAAATCACTTAACTCTTGTTAGCCCAATTTAATTTTTTTCATTCAATTCACCCTCTGAGTTTATTATTAAATTATGAAATCAGAGAATAAAATCATAATAAATCCAAATAACACATAGATAATTAAATTTCAATAATTCAAGGATAAAATTCCGAAGGTAAGTGTAGAACATCCTCAACATTTAAATCCTATAATCAAACTGTTATTCCAATTCTACGCAATAATAAAACTAAAAAAAGTAGGAATTACGATTTGAATGGATGATGGGAGGCAGTGACGTAGGGAAATTCCTGATCCGAAAAGTATGTCTAGTCATCTTCTTCTCCACTTCTCTCTTCCTTCTTCTCTTTCTCAATCTCTCAATGAATTCTCTCTAGGGTTTCTCAAAAGTGGTTGCCACAAAAAACTCCTCTCTGCCTCTTTTTCTTGTTCTTTAAATATCCTTTGTGTTCTAAGCAATCCTAGGGTTTTTTGGGGATTGGAAAGGTTCAAAAAATCCCTCAAAACTTGGAATTGTTTAGTATGTACGTGTGGCCCCGTAGGCCATAATCATGGGCCAACTTTGGTGCTTGTATCATGATCGTGGCCTGTTATGCCACAATTATAGGCCATTGTTTCCGCCCAAATGTCTCCGAAACTTTTCCGTTTTCGAGGTTGACTCTGGAACACTAATAAGCACATCAAGGTACCTTAAAAACATAATATTTAATCAAAAACTTGTGCTAACCTATAAAAACACTTAAACATATATAATTAACAAACTAACACATTTCTAACCTAATCATATACTAAATGAGTGAATTAACAATTAAACACATATCAAACTGAGCCCTAAAACATGATGCAATTTACACTTATCATTAGGCTTTGGATATTAGTCTCTTCCTTTAAGAATATTCCTTGATTCCTTTCTACCTTGTTGTTATATATAGTGTTGCTTAGTATTGGTTGGTCATTGTCCAATCCCTGCCTTTTTTGTGTGGTTATTGATATACTATTATATTAGATCTTGCCAGTTTAATGAAGGTATAGAGAAGTTGCATAATCCTTTAATTTGTGCCCAAATTTTGGAAGTATAATGACAATAAAAAAATAGATGACGTATTATTTCCTCCTCTTGGTTACATGACACATAAACTTTAGGAACTCTACGAAATCTCTTCATCCTTGCTAGAGTGCTTAGTTTCCCTTTAAATTCTAACCATAATACATTGTAGGCTCTAGGATAAACATGATTATACCAGACTAGTCTATGCCAAAGAATCATGTTGCTTATACCCTTCAGTAGTTCTCTGCATGATATATTAGTGAATTCATTAGTTTTGTTTGTTCTCCATTTGATCTAGTCCTCTTATTGACCATCAACTAAAATGATGAAGCTTGTGCACTGTTTAGTCTTATAAGTACAATTACATGTGAAGATAATGCCTTATGGACTATAACATCTTCTGGTATTGAATTCCTTTGTGAATTAAGTTCTTAAACTTCATTTAGAGATCCCAGACTAAACCGTCTATCATACTAGAAGGAAGTTCTAGTGCAATTTCCTATTTGGTATTCAAAATTTTCTTTAAATTTTTACTTGAGTCTGAATAAGTGATTTGTGGTCTATAAGCATTCAAGTTTAGGTTTAAAGAACCAAAGGTTCTATTGTTTAATATATTATTCATAAATCTATTGCACCTATGATGAATTCTTACCACGGTGAATTCTTATTGATAAAGATCCTCTAGACCCTATTCAATATCAAAACTTGATTCATGGCATTGACAAGGAGAATGCCTAAACCACCTTCCTTCCATTCTTTATGTATCTCACTCCATTACACCTTTGCGATGTATTCACTTCCACAGTCCTTTTCCATAAAAACCATCTTAGCATTTGTTTTATGCCTTATTGAAATGTTCTTTGGAAACTAGATATGGGAACACTAATACACATGTAGATTGTTAAGAACTAATTTTATAAGTTGAATCTACTTGCTATAGAATGCCATTGGGAGTTTTATGGATATTCTTAAGTTTATCTTCTCTAGGAGTGGCTTAAAGTTAATGTATAAAGGTCTTCTAGTTGTTATTAGAACCCCTATATAGTAGATAGAAGGATTGGATAGTTTGATCCTTGTTAAATAAGATAGCCATCCTACAATTCTTGTATCACTGGCTGATATAATAAGACGATCTTTTTATTTGTTGATGACTGGTCCAGATAAAGATTTGAAGGTATTAAAAGCTTACATTAATAAGCTTATAGAGTTAGGATCAACTTTGGAGAAAAGAATCAAATCATAAGCAAAATAGAGACTTGATATTCTTATCCTTTTACAAATAAAATGAAATCTAAAGCTATGATCATTATTGATCATAATTTTGATTAACCTAACTAATACCTCCATTGTAAAGGTGAAAAAATAAGGGGATAGATGATCCTTTTATCTCAAACCTTTTGTCCCTTACTAACTTAGGTTGGCTCTCCATTAACCAGAATTCTATATGATATAGTAGTGAAAGATTAGGGTATCCACTGGATGAATTGGTTAAGAAATCCAAAAACTTGTGATTAACCATGAAATTCCAATCTAAGAAATCATAAGATTTATGAAAATATACTTTAATAGCACAATTATTACATGAGTTTTTCCTTATACAATTCTTAAGGAGCTCTTGGATAATTCAAATATTATTCCCAATTGATTTCCCTTTAATATAGGTACCTTGAGAAGGTTCAATTAGATGACTCAGGACTGGTTTTACCATTTTAGCTAACACTTTGCAATAACCTTATAAATAGTGTTACAATAAGAAATTGGATGATAATGTTTTAAAGAATTTAAAGATTGTACCTTATGAATAAAACGTATGTATGACATGTTCATCTCCTTAACATTTTTCCATTCTTAAAGAACTCTTAACAAAACATCTACCACCGTTTTTCGATGTGTTTCCATATCTTTTGAAAGAGTTTGCATTGAAGTCGTCAAAACCTAGGGATTTGTTAGGATTTAAAGAAAATAAAGCCTTTTCCATCTTTGATGCTTCACCATGCTTCATTAAGGAGCTCAAATATTGTATAGGTATTTAATCCTCATTGTGAGATTTAAGAATATCAATTGTAGGTGAGTCTTCAATGTTATAGCCAATTGATCTAGTAAAAATTTGTATGCTTCATAGTATAGGTCCTTCTTAGAAGTTAGAATTTTACAACCTTTTGTTCTTTAGGAGGAGATCTTGTTACTATTTTTCCTTACCTAGAGATCTATAAAAGAATTGTATGTTTTTATCAATACTTGTTAGCTATAATACTCTATACCTTTATCTAACTAGAGAAATGTTGTTTTTAGCCATATGAATATAATGTTTCATTAACTCTTTCTCCTTTTCGTGCAATTATTTGGTTTGAGGGTTCTCATATAAAGCCTTCTAGATCAATTCTAACTTGTTATTTGCCTCTTATATTGCTATCTATGTATGTATATTCTTCTTGCAACTATTTTTTTTCAATTCAACCTTTACAGCCTTAAACTTTCTCATGCATTTAAATAAACTGCTTCCTTTTATAGGTGTTCGAATGCTCCTAATTAAAGCTTCCTTGAACCCTTCTGTTTTAAGTAAATAGTTGTTAAAAAAATAAAATTTCTAATTTACATGTTAAACATATTTTGAACCAGTGTGGATGTATAATCTGCTAGTAAATGGTTGTTGAACATAATTCTACTTTCAGGAGAAGCAACAAAACATTGCCCATTTAACAAAGCTCTATCAAGCTTTTTCTTTATAAAGTATCAACCATCTTGTTTGTTATTCCATGCATAGAAATTTTCCTACATTTTTTGGTCCATTTCTTGTACACTACTTTTACACACTAGCAACTCATTTATGTGATTCCTTAAGTTAAACATTCCTTCAACTTCTATTAAATTCATCATGTAATTAAAGTCCCCAATAATCAGCCAAGGCTCATCCATATCCTCCCTGATTTGTTTTATCCCGCTTTATAGAGAATGTCTTTAAAAAGTGAAATTATAAGCATATACAAAGGGTAATTGGAACTTTGTGATGAAGCTCCTCATTTTGGCTTGAAGATGAATAAGTTACTCCTTTATCACCTATGAGTTGATTTTTCCTACATTAGGTTCATATGTGACTATAATTTTCCCGCTGTAATGGCAAGAATGATTGGAAATAATAAGCTAATGTTTCTTGACAAAATTATGTCCTTTGTAATTATTTTCCTTCATTTTTTTCCAAAGGCCAATGATAAAAGGCTTATGCTTTATAAGAAAATCCATCATATTATGCTTATTAGGGCTACTAAGCCCTTTAGTATTATAAGTTAAAATATTCATTAGGATTTTAAATTAGGGGTTTTCTTCTTCCTCTTTGATCCCTTCCTTATCATTCCTTGAAAGCTCTTCTACAGTTAGGAACCTATTATGGCTTTATCATTTTGTGGGCTTAGAGACACCATTCGAGGATCTTTAATGTCTTGAGAATTTGCTCCATGTTCCTCTAATGCTTCTATTGGATTTACTATAAGAACCTTACGAGTTCTATATATTATGTTAGTGTTCATATGATCTCCTATTGATTCCTCCACAGAAGCTACGAGTTAAGATTGTTCTGCTACTTCATTTATACTTGTGGTCTTCTCTTGTGTGTAATTTATTGGTCTCAAATGTTCCACCTTTGTTAAAGTATCATTGTCTCCTTAATTTTTTTAGCTTCACCTTCTTCCATCAATTGACTTAGTTTCTCAGTTCCTTATTCTTATGCTTGCTCAAGGTTGACCTCATTAGGGTTTCCATTTAATCGAGTGAGTTTAATGTAATCTCTAGTTTGAAAACATTTACTAGTTAGTTTCCATACATGGTTTTGGTTATTCAGAGTTAGTCTCCAAGTATAAGTCACTACTATATAATCTTTAAAGAAAATTTTGACTTCATCCAATCTCAATAAAGGAATTGTTTATACTAATTGCTTGCTAAAATCAATTAATACACTCACTCGAGCATAATTGATCCTCCTCATCACAGCTGTAGCCTCATTAGGGCTTAGTGGTTTGCCTACATAGTCCATTTCTACCTAAGTTTTAATGTTTATTCCTAGTTCCATGATTAAAGTAAGATAGGCTAAGAGTTGAAATGTTAGGGACCATTCTCCATGAATTGCTAAACTAGATTTGTGCTTGAAAACTTAAAAAAGAATAAGTTATCATCACTTAAGAGTACCTCCTGTATTCCTATATTCTTCCACCGGAGCTTAGACCATACATTAATGGCTAGAAAGGAAGGTATGTTATATGAGAAAAACAAAAAAGCACATTCTCCCACTTTATTCCCCCTTCCCTTAGAATGCTTTCTTTTAGAGCAACAACGGTCTTTCCCTATAAAGAAGCTATCAGAGGACAACATCACAACATGGTCACAAACACAGTCCCCAGGAACCTACTTCCAAGTTTTCCTGATAGAAGTTTGGTTCTTTGAATGATTCAGATTTCCGGACTATTTCAAAACTTGAAAACTAGTTTAAGAAGGTGATTCAGGGCAATCATAAAGGTTGTATTTGTCAGGAAGTGCACATAATAGGGGAAATTTTTCCATCTCTAAGATTATGTGGCTTGACATTAGGATGTAGCATATCAAGGAGTGAGCTTAAAGTAATCAAAACCAAAAGAGGAAAAAATGGTAGGAAAAGGAGAGCACGAAGAGAGAAGCACCTGAACCTAGCCAAAAGGTAAAGAAGGAACCAAGAGAAGTGTTGAGAAGTTAGGAAACACAGAAGCAACATAAAGAAAAAAAATGGAAGAAGAAGGACGATGGGCTAAAAACTAGAGAGAAGTTCTAAGGATACCACTTTGTTACAATTTAGTTAGTTGTTAAATGGTAATAATTGCAGGTTCAACAATATAAAACTTCTCTAAACGCACAACAATTGGTAGCTTTGAACAAATATTACACATTAAATTATGACCCTTTATGCAGTCTAAGTAAAAAATAACTTTTTATAAAGGTGTTTACATCTTTTAATTAATGTAGAGTGAATTTGAAGTAAACATGTTAGATTGGGTCAAGTTTATAGGCCTACGAATACAGCTACTTAGAGGTCAAGGTATAAAAATAATTCAATGCTTAAGTTAGTAAAAATTAAAGGGTACTTCTCTCTAAGTTCTCTCTCTCCTGAAAGCTTGATTCTTGAATAATATAGTTTTGGTCATACAGAAAGACAAGTATGCTTTACACTTGCTTCTTCATGAAGATCCTATGTATCAAAAAGTCTTAGACCATAGATCTCGTTTGTGGTCATTAAAACGGGGAGAGATTGGAAGTGTAAGATTCCTAAGAGGTAAGCCTTGAGATTTTGTGCCCGTAGAGAGAAAGGGCTTGTGTATCTCGACCAGTATATCTGGAATTTACACTCTAATCTAGCTTTGTTTTCCTTGATCTCTTATGGATGATCTGTTCCTAAGAACTAAACTTGGTGTTCCTCGAGCCCTCTGACTAGGGGTGGCCTTTGTGGTATTAGATCTAGAAGTGTAATTGACCGTGACTACAATATTCTTGATGAGAGTGAGTAGGGAGGTATCATAAGCTATTAATCCATTACCAAGTGACACTGTTCATCTTTCTTCAACCCTCTCTATGGCCAATCTTCTTTCTAGTGTGAAATGTACCTTATCTAATATTATAGAACACTTTATCGAAATAACCCATCTTTTTGAAGAAAACCGTATTTCTAATACATTTTACCTTTGCTTAATCCCTACAGTTTATATTCTCGTGACCGTTCTTGGACAAATAGTATACGCACTATCCTCTCCACACACTGTCCTAAAGTAAAAGAAATCGTCCAGTGTTCTCATTTAGAATAGTATGGTTTGCAAGCAACTTCAGTAGAACAGTACGTGAAGCTCGAGATCCTAAAGGAGCTCATCTCTCTTTGGAGAGAAAGAGAAGAACCATACACACCCCTATGTTAGAGCTATAGGTCTTGTTCTCACCCACCATGGAAGAAAGGGAATACCTACTATAGCAAGATATCTCTTCTAGACACTGCCTGTATGACTTACCAAAATGCACTAATTGGTACCCTGTTTACAACTCTCAACAATGGAAGTGTCATGCTTACCATCGTACCTAATTTCAATATCATGCTAGATGATCCTACTTTGTCTGAACAACTCCAAGTTCAGATCCAGATCACTGGAGCAAAGCAAGATCCTACAGTCATTATGGCTATTCTTCACCACCAGATGATCTACTGTTTATAGAATCCTGCCATAGATCTCAACTTCCCAAACTCCACTTCTGATGCCTTGTATATGGTAGTAGATAGAGCTCATGATCAGACTACCATCAATCAAATCTCGAAGCAGCTACCACCAACGAAGTTTGAAAATTTGATCCTGACTGAATGGATCACTAACTACCAAAACGTGTTTCATGCTCCTCACAGGCATTCCTTCCACACTACTACTCCACCTATTCTTATGACCTTACGAGATGGAACTATGAAATCCATCTACACTAGGCCTATTGAAGATCAATCTGGACCTTCTTATACATTAGGCCTTGACCTCCGATCCATTACTTTAAACCTAATGGAGAACCAATCTATGTCAATTGTCATTGTGGACATTTTGTTTAGGATGCAGATCCCTCTACATGTGAACCACATTATGAACTATGTCTGAATCCTGAATCAGACAGTGATGATGATGATGAGCTTTATAATCAACGACGAAGGAAAAAGAAGAACAGTAAAAAGCAGATCTCTACTTGTTGGCCTACTCAAAAAATTCTCTATCACCCTGATGATCGTGATGATTCTGAACCTTGGATTGAGAATTTAAGTCCATGACCCAGAAGTATTGGCGAAATGCTCAAAGTTGTTGACAAGGAACCTTTGTTATATCCAAAGCCAATCTCTAAACATCCTCAGCCAATTATTCCTTCTATTCCAATTGTTTCAACACCTTCTCCAATTACGTGCATGATGGTTAATCCTTATGAGGAAGATTTTCCTCCCTTAGAGAAACGAACAAATGATCAACAAAGGGTTATCTCTAACCTATATATTCATGCCCCTGGTATGAGTGCTCATTGAATAATGTTGTCAAATCCTATTGATGAAACTCTCAACTAGCATACTAATAATGCTTTAGCCCAAAGCAAAGTCCGTTGATGGATTGATTCCAAACTTGATGGTTTGACTCAACAAATGCAAGTTACTTACCAACTAATTGATACGGTCTCTGTAGAGATCCATAAACTGTACAAATCTTACAAAGCTTAAATAGCCTAACTTGATGCAACTCTTTGACACTATGTCGATACTCATTATTTTTGGACTTGATTTCACCACCAAGGAGTAGGAACTCAGAAAAGTGAAAGAAATTCTTCAACAAATGTAAGCTAAAATGTGGAAAGAACAGTCTCAGAATATTTATAGAGCTTATCTTACATTGTTTCTAGTAAACCAACCAATCTATCCTTCACCAACATATCTTATCCCATCAATATGTTCTCTATCTACATACCCTGAAGAAGTTGATTATGAAAAGGTATTCAAGTTCAATTATCCTTTGACCAGGTAGTATGTTCATCCTAACACCACTAAACCTAAATCGATTAAATCAAAGCCTAAACCTGAAAAGTCTCCTGAGCCATCACCTTCATACACTAAACCTGCTGATTCACGGAATAACCATTACAAATCCACACTCCACCTTCTTCTCCACCAAAGCCTCAGCCTCCTCCATCTATTGGGAAAGACAAAGCTCCTCAGATAGAGTTTATAGCAACTCTTGCACCAGCATCTATCCCTGAGGTATCTGATGAAGAATGCCCCTCTGAACATTCTAGCATCTCTAAACAATCATCTGTAGTAGTTGAACCATCTAAACTATCTGAACCATCTTTAGATGAATATACACAGTTTGATAACTTGAAAGATCTAGCTCAAGTCATGATGTCCATGCCTTAACCTACAGAAGTTGAGCAGGAATTAATAAAGTTAAGTCTATAGGAATTAAACCCTTTAGACCTTCACCACCACCAGCACTAACTCTGCCAACCAAACCTACTTCAAGTGCCTGATTTACATTTGATGATCTTCCACCTAGAAAATGGAGAGAGTGTCTCCATGAATTTGGTGCTTGGATTGATTTACAAATGACTCAACCGAATCATCCTTTAAAGGATATTTTGTTTGAGTTTACTTCTCGTTTTACTATTACTTTATGAGAATGGTAACAAAGTCTTGATGACTATCACAAATTTCAGTTGGTACAAGTCACATTTGCTAGATTACTTCTTGGAGTAATTCATAAAGAATTCATTGGTGACTTTCAACTTATCGACAAACAAGTCATACAAGAATATTTTTGAAATGAAGTGTTGTTCTCTGGATAGAAGAGAACTACAAAAACATTTCCAACATATGACAGAGCGATATTATCTTCTCAATGGTTT
>JANPWU010000008.1:27718787-27734248 GCA_024707465.1 Erythroxylum daphnites
GTGTCTTTATTTAATTTTGAAATTAGTTTCTTTTGATATTAGAAAATAGTTTCCTAATTAAGGACAAGTAATTTCTAATTAGATTAGATGCATTTTCTAATTGGAATAGATTGTGATACTTATATAATTTAGAAAAACAAGTTTTTCTAAATTATAATAATTAAAAAGCATAATTTTTTGAAAATTTTTTCAATTAAATTTTAATGAGTCAAGAGAATTGGAAATTGTTTCCCATTCAAATCAAATTAAATTTCTATTTGTAATAGAAATAATATACAATATTTTATTGAATAAATATAAATACTAAACTAATCTATATAAAAGTTAATAGGAAAATTAAATTCAATTTGAGATCACAAAAATTTAATAATTAATAATATATGGAGGAAATGAAAAAAGGAATTAAAATTTAATTTATACCTTACAATCAATCGATTGGTTGTAGTTCAGTAAAATAATTATTTAAAGGCAATCTTTATCTTATACATATTCAAATGTATATGATAAAGTCTATAGAATAAATAATTAAAATTATGATTAGATTATAATATGAAATTTATATTGTATATTGTATTATATCTAAATTATTCCTTGTCATTGTCAAATTGAGACTAGATATTACTAGAGTGTAAAAAGACTAATACACGTTATGTTTCATTCTTACGAAGGAGGTAGTCAATCTCATAGATTAAAGTATAAAAATACTTAAACAAATGTGTAGGCGTTTACCAGAGAACAGTTCATTGAATTGATCCCATGTGAGAATTCTATTTGAAACATTACCTACCTGTCAATAGAAATTATCATTGTGATAATTATATAAGCGATCCTTTAATTTAAGATCTCTAAAGTATTTTATATAAGTATTATTATGTTTTAATACTACTTATAACCTATTTTAGTTAAGGATAGCTCAATTAGTAGTCATTAGATATAGCATTAACTATACAAAGATAGTTGAGTAATCAATATAGGATTAATCATCCTAAAGTGATTAGAGAAGATATTTCATTGTTTCGATTAGTATTGATTTGATTTTTTTTTTTTTGATGAAGGTGGAATGACACTTTGCAAAATAGTTTTAAAATGTCATTAATAGAAATAATTACTAATAGTAAAAAACTAACATGTTTTGATTTAAATAGAGTATACATTATTTTCATGCTCTATGTCTAATCAAAATATTATATACTGAAAAGATTAAATTATATAAAAAATAATGTACAAAAAGATTAATCAAAACTATTTTGATATTCCTAAATATTTATGTGGTCATGATGCATTACTAGATATCAATTGATATATGGATATAAATCATTTAATTTGATAATTAAATATAAATTAAAAGAGTTTTATTTATCTAATTATGAATATGATTAAGAGTTATAATTTATATTATTGCCACAATCTAATGGATGATATATAAACAACGAATTGAAGAAAGAAAAGATGTTTTAATTAAGTTGAACTTGATTATAAAATTTGAGAAGCTTTATGATTAAATTTGAGTTATTTAATAATGGATGATATATAATCAACGAATTGAAGAAAGAAAAGAAGTTTTAATTAAGTTCAACTTGATTGTAAAGTTTGATAAGCTTTATGTTTAAATTTGAGCTATTTAATAAATAAAAATCAATATGAGATATTGGATCTTATTTAAATAAATAAGAATTAATTGTAGTTTTAACTACTAGTACTTCTAGCCTAACCCTCTCTATAATAATTGTAGGGTTCTCTCAACTAGTTCTATAGAAGGTTGAACACATGTGTAGCTATAATAGTTAAGATGAACCAATTTTGGAAATAATTTAAGGGAAATAACAAGAAAAAGGATCAAAGTACTAATTGTGATTTATGCTTTATCATACAGTATGTGTTAATCATATTATATAATTTTAATTGAACTTAGCTTTGGAAAGTCAAATGAAAAAAAAATTGTTATTATTTTGCTATGTGTGGAATTAGATCCTACCCAATTTCTCCAACATTTTTTAAAAAATAATTAATGTTAATAGTGATATATGTACATATCAAATGGAGATATTTGCATTATTAGTTTTCAATTAATATGTAGCATTCTACATAAATTGATAAGTGATAAATGTGAAATATAAAATTGACGATTAATAAATATATAAAGATCATTTTACGTGGTTTTATTCAATTAGATTTTATAATATGTTATATTTGTTTTTTAATTTCTTTTTTAGAATCATATCGAAGTTGCTTTGGAAAGTATAAGGACAAACATATGATAAATTGTAAGCAAATCGCCTAGATTTTGATTCATTTCGTTAACTAATTAATAATTATATATAATTAACATGTCTCGTTTATATAAAAGTAATATTTTGACATTTTGTTTATACCAAAAATTAAATTTTCAATTTTAAGTGAACAAGAAACCCGTTTCCTTTGTTTTTTATTTCATTCTCTATAAAATTTATATAGCAAGATAATAAAAGTACTTTTCCCGAGTAGTTACTGAGGTCAGTCTGAGCGAAGGCTTCATTCGAAAGATCACATCTTTCTGTTCAGATGTTGGAAGTGAGTATACAGATTACTATAACATATTAGAGGGCGAAGAAAACGGGGACTAAAGCACAACATTTCATGCTACATGTTTTGTCCCTTTAAACCAGTCCTTTTCCATCCACTGTTTCTTTCCACCCATACCCATCTTTTGTTCTTTTCCTCTTCCTTTTCCCCCACTTGCTCTCTTTTATATATGTTCTTTGTTTCTCAGGTAAGCCAAATACTTAAATCCAGGGCTTAATTTAGATGGTAAGGCGATAACTATCATAATCCAAATTAGTGTGAAACTGAACTACACTGTTCTATGTCATCTTCCTACACTTTAAAAGCATTTGATATGACGGAATTTCTGCACTGATTCATCAAATCACTGCCGTTAAGAAAAGGAGCCCAAAGAATGATGTCACAGACCAAAATTCAGATACACTTACATCATGCAGAAAAAGCACAGTACCCTAGCTTTTGGAGTTGTCATAGGTTAGTTACGTTGTTGTGCTGGAGATATTTTAGCTGTATTTTCCTGTGATCCGTGTCTTTTGGAGTCGTCTTTCAGTACTTGCACCAACTTTGAAGAAAGACTAGTCTCTTCTTTTTTTGTTTCTTTTTACTGAAGGAAGAAAACTGGTGTAACGTTATAATAGTGCAAAAGGATCCAAAATGGTGACAGAGATAGTCCTTAGTTATTTGAGCCAGCTTCCAGGTTCTAGCTATAGCTATGGAGAGATTAATATATATCCTCCCAAAATGACGAGAGCTTCCAGTGGTGAGTGGTTAAGCTAAAGCAATAAATTCAGGTAGTTCTATTTTTATTTTTCTCTTAACATATAATGGAAGCATGGAAGAAGAAATAGTGGAATATGGGATAGAAAATGACAGCTGCTTCCTGTCTTCCCAATTTATGCCTGTCCTATATACGCCAAAGCACATGCTCCTATTGCACAACATGTCTGTTCCATTTCCATGCTTACACGAACTATGACCTAATTACCCTACCATTACATGCATGATGATCACCAACTTCTTTTCTCTTCTTCGATCTCTGGCAGAGCATATGTATATGTGTACACAGAATGTTCACAATATATGTATATATATTATTAATGAGAATAATGATGGGGCCACATGAACTCAAGTCGCAATCTCTAATTACTTCTCATCAGTCATCTCCCCCACTTATTTAATTTTTCTGTCTTAACTACACTGTAGTTGGCCACCACCATCGAGCATCTTCTTCTAGGAAATGCATGGAAATGGATATGCTAAAGGGAAGTTGATAGGATATAGAAATGTATACTGAGTTTATTTTTGGGAAATTAAATTTATGCACAAGGATGACATCATGTAGCAGAAAACCTATATAACAGTAGTAGTATCCACATGGCCACCAGATTTATGTAATGTAACCAAATGAAAGAGATAAAAAGAGAAAGGTGAAAAAAGAAAAACACAAAAAAGGAAGAGTAGTGACAAGATATTATTATAGCAAGAAGTCACATTCACATTCAGGATATGGTTATAGCAATGGAAACTGACTTTTGAAAAGAAGTGTAGGAAGCTCGTGACCTTTAGCGCGACGCTATACTTAGCTGCCCCTTCCCCGACCACCCACCGACAGTAAAACCCACCAAGCTACTGTTGGCTTGAATTTAACATTGCTATGGCTACTATGGGACCTGATTGTGGTAATTAGCTCCTGGAAATTAGGACAATGTCCCTTTGAAGTCACCCCACATGGAGTAGACATGCTGGCAAGGGCAAAGACCAGCTTTTAATTACCCCACTCCTGGTTGGAATGATGTGGATGGCAATGAACTGTGTATTCGAAAAGCTAAAAGAACTCAATACCTATATTGGCCCTATTGAAGGTGGTTCAAACCCCGACACCGATAGGGACAACTCCAATTTGCAACACAATTGAGGAGAGGTGGCCGACGAGGTCGCAAATATATCCGGTTCCTTGGACACAGGCAAGTGGGCGTCTGATCATAACAAGTACCCGGTCATGTGCAATTCACATGTGATGATGAGGCTCAAACCCACACTAATACTGGATGGATACTATTGCTAATACCTGCATCTAACATCTACATGGAATGGACATTATTTCTCTGTTTTTCTACCCCTTTTCCTCGTTTAAGATGAGACAACTAAACCAACCAACCAGCCATTCAATCCCACACATACTTGTGCCAGTAAGTGTTTCAATAAGTTGCAGGCACTTGGCCTTTTGTCCTCAAAACAATTAACCCAACCAAAAGCATTTATGATGGTTCATAAATTAGTCATCCATGTCAGACCACAGCAATGAATAAGAACAATAGGAATTTTATGTAAAAGTTCTGAAACTTAAGAAGACAAGAGTAGGTTGAATATGTCCATTCCTCCTGGCCCATCTTCACAAAGATCACTCTCCCATAAAAATTGAAATACATCAATCAAAATCATCACATTTCTTGCGCCACTTGATTTAACTCAAGTCTTTTTCTTTCATTGCCGCTGCCAGATTCAAGGACTTGAAAACTTAAACGCAGCAACACATGCATCTCATATAAAAACATTTACGTAAGGATACGTGCATATAAACCGTATGTAAATATACAGCAATGGAAGCTTAATGGAAATTAATACCTCTAGCCATTGCTCAGCCTATGATCCTCTTGTCTCTGAGTTTCTGAATCTTCTAGCCTCTCTCTATTGCACGATCGATGGTGTACTCTAGTGTGTTAGTGAGGATAGGGACCCAAAAACACCCTTTATATTTGTCTCCACACCTCGACTCCATCACAGAGGAAAACGCTCGGGAGTATGGGCAATAACATGTGTGTGTGCAGAGGGTAAATGTATTAAATGGACCACACATGAATAGTAGGAAGGTTAGGTAATTTTAAAAAATCTTACATTTTCCCACTTAGATCCATTTAATCCAATACAAACATAACAAGAAATGAAATATATGAATCATGGCGATAGGTCCTCTTATAGTGAGTATTTTCTTCCTTGTATTACATAAATAAAACTTCTCATTACTAACCCTTAAACTTAATGAATAAATCATATATTTATTTTAGGTCCAAATTAAATGACGTTTCTTAAAACCAATCAAAATATGTGTGCACAAAATATATAAGAAAATATCAAACTAAATAAGGGTTTCATTGAATCAACAAATGTACAACAAAATCACATTATGGAACCAAGTCCCATTTGCGCTATATGATCCTTGGCATGCCTTTAGTTAAAGGATCCGTAATCATCAAATTAGTGATAATGTGTTCTATGATAACTTTCTTTTCCTTAACACGTTCTCTTATGGCTAAATACTTAATGTCGATATGCTTACTTCGACTTTCACTCTTGTTATTTTTAGCCAATAAAGACGGCAGCGGAGTTGTCGCAATACAACCTTAATGCCTTAGAAATTGAATCAATAACTCTAAGCCCAAATATGAAACTCTTCAACCGTACACTATGCGAGGTGGCCTCAAAATATGATAGGAACTCAGTCTCTATAGTGGAAGTAGTAATCAGGGTCTGCTTAGCACTTCTCCAAAATATAGCTCCACCAACTAGTATGAATATATAACCAGATGTTGATTTCTTTGAATCAATGCAGCCAGCAAAGTTTGAATCAAAGTATCCAACTACTTCCAAGTTCTCAGTTCGCCTGTACATAAGCTTGCAATCCTTTGTGCCCTAAAGATATCTCATAACCTTCTTTGCAGCTTTTCAATGGTCGATACCTAGATTACTCTGATATCTTCCTAACATTCTAACAGCATATACAATGTCAGGTCGGGTATAGACCTGAGCATATATAAGGCTTCCAATAGCTGAAGCATATGGAATGTTCTTCATATGTTCCCATTCAAAATCATTCTTATGGCATTGATTAAATTGAATCTATCACCCTTTACTATAGGTGCTACACTTGGTGCACAATCTTTCATCCGAATTCTCTCTAAAACTTTGTTGATATAGGCCTTTTGAGACAAACCCAAAATGTCTTGGGATTTTTCTCTATGGATCTTGATGCCAATGACATAAGATGTCTCACTCATATCTTTCATATCAAAATTCTTTGAGAGAAATTGTTTCACCTTATATAGCAAATCCTTATCATTAGTTGTAAGCAAAATGTCATCCACATACAACACAAGAAAACAAGTCTTACTCCCACTGACCTTCTGGTATAAACACTGGTCCATTATATTCTCTTCAAAACTGAATGAAGTTATAACCTCATAAAATTTTAAATACCATTGCCGGGACGCTTGTTTTAACCCATATATGGATTTATTAAGCTTGTAGACTAAAGGCTCAACATCACTAGAGGAGAATCCTTCAGGTTGTTTCATGTAAACCTCTTCCTCTAGTTCACCATTGAGGAACGTTGTTTTTACATCCATTTGAAGTAACTCAAGATCAAAATGAGCTACTAATGTCATGATTACACGAAGACAATCTTTCTTAGATACAAGAGAAAATGTCTCTGTGTAGTCGATTCCTTCCCTTTGAGTGAACCCTTTGGCAACAAGTCTTGTTTTATGTCTCTCAATGTTGCCTCGTGAGTCTTTCTCTATCTTAAATACCCACCTACATCCATTAGTTTTCACACCATTTGGCAACTCAACGAGATCCTAGACTTGATTAGATGTCATAGAATCCATCTCATCCTTCATAGCATTGTACCACAAGTCCGATTCCTTAGAACTCATGGATTTCGAAAACGTTTCTGGATCATTTTCGGCTCTAATGTTGTAATTTGACTCTTGTAGATACACTATATAATCACTAGGTATTGCTTACCTTCTGACCCTAGTAGATCTCCTCAATGTTGTATCATCATCCTCACGAGGAACTTGTTGCTCAACCTGTTGTTTAACTGGTTGCTCAACAATTTCTGGTTGTTCCTCATTTACAACTTGATCTGCTGGATTGGTACTAACAACTTGTGGAACTTTAGTAACTAGTTTTCCAATACCCGTTTCAACTTAAGGGCTATGAATAACAATCAATCTATCACTTGAACCAGAGAGTTGAGCTTCATAGTGGCCCTTTTCAAAACCTATGTCTTGAAAATGACCACTCCCACTGATTAAGTCATTCTCAAGAATTTTTCATTTCTTGATTCCACAATTCTAGTTCTGTGAGATGGACAATAGAATCTATAACCCTTAGACCTTTCAGCATATCTAATGAAATACCCACTAATGGTCCTTGGGTCTAGCTTCTTCTCCTGTGGATTATAAATTCTCACTTCAGACGGGCATCCCCAAATGCGTATAAACTTTGGACTCGATTTCCAACCCTTAAATAACTCAAAAGGTATCTTTGAGACAGCCTTGGTTGGAACTCGGTTTAATATATACACAACCGTCTTTAGAGCTTCAGTCCACAGGAATTGAGCCTCATACTTCTCGCCATGTCCATTAAGGTTCAATTTCTTCTTTCTGTCACGCCATTCTGATCCAGAGAACCAGGCATGGTGTATTGGGCAACAATCTCATGTTCCTAAAGAAATTTCGCAAAAGGACCAAGCGCTTATCCGCTTTTAGTGTATCTACCATAATACTCTCCACCTCTATCTGACCTCACGATTTTAATCAGTTTTCCACATTGATTCTCAACTTCTACCTTAAACATTTTAAAGGCATCCAAAGCTTCGTCCTTAGAACGAAGTAAGTAGAGATACATATATCGCGAATAGTCGTCTATGAATGTGATAAAGTATTTCGAACTACTTACGTGACATGCATCAAATTATAGGCATCATCATTTTGTAACTGAATGGAATAAAGACTATCAGATAATGTACCATAACCAATAACTTTAGATTCATTACATAAACTGAAACCAGAATTTGAAAAGTTAAAGGAAAAACCAAAAGGTATAAGTCTTGATACATAAATCAAATTTCTAGAGAAATTTGGAACATAAAAGGTCTTTTCCAAATACAAAATAAAGTTACTGCTCAAAACCAAACTGCAAGTGCCAATGGCTTCCACATGTGAACTTGTCTTGCTTCCTGAATAGATGAATTGTTCACTTCCCACTGGCTTCCTTAGGTTTTGCATACCCTGCAACGTATTTGAAATATGGATTGTAGAACCAGAATCAATCTACCATGTGTTATGATTAACATTAACCATATTAGACTCATAACAAACAAATAAAATTTGAGTACCTTTCTTCTCAAGCCAATCATTAAATTTAGCGCAATCTTTCTTTATGTGTCCCCTCTTCTTGTAGAAGAAACACTTTGACGACTTCTTTACATCAGATTGAGGAGTAATTTTGCCTTTTCCCTTATTCTTGTAAAAGAAGCACTTTGACGTCTCTTTTTTCCTGAAACGGTCAAATTGACCCTTTCACCCTCTTCCATCAACAACCTCTCCTCTTCTTGCACACACATGGTTAACAACTCATTGATCGACCACTTGTTCTTATATGTATTATAAGAGATCTTGAAAGGACCGTATTGTTGAGGTAGAGTGCACAGAATGTAATGCATCAGGAAAGATTCTGATATAGTAACCTCCAACGCTTTCAGCTGAGCCGCTATATCCCTCATACGCATGATATGATCACGTACGCCCTTTATCCCAATAAGCCTCAATGATGACAACTGCATAATCAAAGTGCTGGCAAGGGCCTTATTTGATGTGGCAAATTGGTCATCAATGGCCTTCAATAAATCTCTAACATTACTATGATATTCGACAGAATTACGAATGTCAGCAGATATCTTAATCTTTATGAACATCACGAAGAGACGATTAGATCTCTCCCACTTTTCATAAAGAGCAACAACTTCAAGAGTCCTGGTCTCAGTCATACTCAGTGATTTGTTCTTTCTAATAGCATAGTCTATATCCATCCAGCCAAAATGAAGCAAAATTCTCTCCTTTCACACCTTATAGTTGTCACCTCTCAATACGGAAATATCACACTTAATATCAGAAATATCAACTGCTAGAGTAACTGCAAATTGAAAAATAAAAATATATGCTCGTTATATATATTTCGAGACCAATAATAATTCATGGTTTACCAATGTAAATCATGCATTTAATAGATGAATCTAGTGACGTAAGACTTGCCAGTGGGCTAAAGTTCTACTCAATTAGATTCATTCTAAACTTTATGATAAAACTATTGAATTATGTTCCTTTTCTTAATTCTTGTGGGTAGATTAAGAAATATAATTCAATATTTCATCCTAACTAATCATACAAATATAACAAAATTCCTGTGGGTAGATTTTATCATATCACGTATGATTAATTACAATTAATGTACTAATGTGATCTTAAAATTAAATATATAATTATAATTAATTTGAGATGTGACTATTCCCAGTTAATTAAAATTATATGATCACTCACCAAATGAAAACTTAAACGCAGCAACACATGCATCTCATACAAAAACATTTACGTAAGAATACATGCATATAAACCGTATGTAAATATACAACAACGGAAGCTTAATGGAAATTAATACCTCCATCCATTGCTCAGTCGATGATCCTCTTGTCTAGGAGTTTCTAAATCTTCTAGCCTCTCTCTATTGCACGATCGATGGTGTACTCTAGTGCATTAGTGAGGAGAGGGACCGAAAAACACCCTTTATATCTATCTCCACACCTCTGTCCATCACAGAGGAAAAAGCTCGGGAGTATGAGCAATAACAGGTGTATGTGCAGAGGGTAAATGTATTAAATGGACCACACATAAACAGTAGAAAGGTTAGGTAATTTTAAAAAATCTTATAGGACTTGCTTACCATCCTCCACCTACTAATTTTCCATCAGCTCGTAGACCGCTTCTTGGGCTCCCAACAGTTTTTAGGTACGTAATAAGGAAATCATTCCGATTAAACAGTTCAGGCCAGAGCAGTAGAGATAGGATAGCTCCTAATTAGAAAGTCCAAATACCCCCATCACAACGATCGTCTTATTTAAATTTCAAAGCATGGATAACTCTGTGAGGCTGGCAATCGTGGTTGAGAAAGTTACATTCCAGTTGCAGGGCACTATTTTGTCATCGGAAGGAATGTTTGAAATGTTAAAAATGGCGACCGCCCAATTAAGGATCATTTCGAGTCTTCTACCGCAACTTCCATCTGAACTACTCTTCACTGTTCTAGATTAAAACCATAACACAATATCCCCGTTACAATTGCCTTAACCATACTTCTTAAGTGGAGATCTGGGCCTGCAAGGCCCAAATAACTTCATTCTTCATCTCCATCTTCAGTTCATCAAAACTTTGCACGCTTTTCGTTTTCATACCATAACGATTGAGGTCCATTACATGCATTATTCCTGGTTCTTTTTCTCTGAATTTCCGTCAGTCAGTCAAGAAATTTAGCTTCTGAACTAATGCCATCAATATATAGTCCATTAGGTAGTTGGCACAGAACAATCATGGAATGCAATTACCAAGTTTCCAAATTTGGTATTCCCAAACGGATTTAAGGACAAAACTCAGAAATACAAACATCATCATCCAATGGTGACACTATAATGCTGACAGGGGCAACTCAAATAAAAGTAAAGAAAATCCTAAACCTAAAATTGCAGTCCTACTTGGCACCCATCTTCATAACTAGATTATGTGTTGATATATTGCATAAGACAGCAGCCGACAACATAGTAGAATAAGAAAAGAACAACTCCCGCATACACAACAGCCATCTACTCAAATGTGTCATCGTCATCATCCGGGAGAGGCTGTGCAGCAGCTTGCTGAAGCTCAGCTTCATGCCTACATAATAAAGAATCAATGACAGCAAAAAGCAGAAAGACCACAATTGGCTTGAATAGGTTAAAAAAATGCATGAACACACAGGATTCAACTTACAGCTTTCAAGTAAGGTCATCCTATTATGTGGTACTTTCTTTTTTATAATAATAATGTGGTACTTCAAATTCATTAAAATGGCAAATTAGAGCAAACCATTATAGAGATTGTATGTCTACGTATCCTTTCAGAAGTGAAAGCAAAAGGAAAGTAGTTGTAACGTTGGTGGATTGGGTGACATGATGGAGTAACGAGATGCAGGGAACTATGTTATGTGGTTTCAGACGTAACTCCTGATTCAGGTATACAAATAAAATCTTTGCTATACTCTTCAAACATGAAAAAGAAAAGCAGGCTTGCAAGAAAGAGTGTTCTTACTGTTGCTGTAAAGCCAAATCAATGTGTACGTCTGGAGGAGCAAGAGCAGGGGTCTCTACAAAGTGAAGGCCAGGGTCCCTGAAATTGTCAAAATATAACCCATGATCAAGATTCAAGAATAGGTTATTTATCAAGCGAGCTATTAAAATAAACACAACACTTATTACCCAGCAAGCTTGCGTGCAAGGTAAAGAAATGGTTTCTCAAAGTTGTAGTTGCTCTTGGCAGAAATTTCATAGTATTGAAGATTTTTCTTTCTGTGGAATGTAACTTGTTTGGCCTTCACCTGCCTGTTTTTGACATCAACTTTGTTCCCACAAAGAACAATGGGTATGTTCTCGCACACCCTAAGAGACAAGTTCATGATATATCACAATGTCAACATGAAGTAATCATCATAACAATCTCATTAAAAAATATTAGGGAAAATTCCATGAAAGAGACTATCACGAACCGGCAGAGATCACGATGCCATGTTGGCACATTTTTGTATGTCAAGCGAGCTGTAACATCAAACATAATGATGGCACACTGACCATGGATGCTGCAAAGGGGAAGTATGATTGTTAAACCATCACATAAGCATTCGTATAAAAAACCACAAGTACAGGACTAGAATAAACAATTGAAACTGCAAGTGGTAAAGAAATCAAGGACTATAAAACAATAAAAAGGAAATGTTTACATTTGTCTTTTCCTGTTAATTCTGTCAACATAATTTCAATTTAAGGCTCACCATATAACAGAAGTCCAGAATTCAATGCATGGTTAGGCAGTTTCAAAGGCCTCCATTTTTGGGATGAGATTTATTTCACTGGTATCGCTTGACTTAGTGCTATTGGTGAAGTGTCAAGAGAGGCAATGAAGAATATGCATACCTCAACATCTATAATTTCATATTTGCTAGAACAAATGGGATGCAAATTACGCATCTCTTTAGTGTCTGGATTAAGTACTTGACAATTATGCAAATGTCGATGAAAAAAAGTAAAATTATAAGCAACAAGCATACACATGTGAACATATCCTTCCAAAAGTTACAGGGGCTGGTACATAAAAGCTACTTCAAAACATGTCAGTGATAAAGTTGCAATGGTACTGATAAGATACCACCTCTGCGGACCTACTTCAGGAGACCACGTAGGATTGATCCACCTATACACCCACTCACAGAGGCAGTTTACCAGCAACTTGAATCAGTCAAATGTGACTGGGTCCACAATCGTCCAGTAGAATCCCACTAGCAAAGGAGCCACTTTCCATGATATTCTGTTTTCCTAGTTTTTAGCCTCTGTTATTTGCATCTGTTATGCCAAATTCAATAACTGTTTTATTAGGTGTTTTAATCTATAAATACCTATTAGGATGACAGTTTTAGACGATCATTTTTTGAATTTCCAGTTGTATTAGGAGAGTTGTCCACTCGATAAGGACTATTTTATTGAGAATATAATGTTTTAGCATTCTAGCATTATAAATTCAGTATTGCTTCTAAAATTCTTTTGTCATTTCTACCCAGTTCATATCAGGTACATTTGGAATAAAGGATACTTAAAACGCAAAAAGAAAAAGGTTTTCCAAAATCATCCATGAAACTAATAATGATAAATGCAAAAAACTTACTAGTAACCATCTCTAAGACCACCGAATTTCTCTTGCCCAGCTGTATCCCAGCAATAGAATCGGATTCTCCCACAGTTTGTGAAGAAATCCAAAGGATGAACTTCCACACCAATAGTTGCTAGACAAAGCAATGAAGACATAAAGTTAGAAAATGGGCAACAAAATCATCCAAAACAAAAACTAAATTAAGAACTATTAAAACTATCAACACTCACGTTCATATTTCTTTTCAAACTCTCCAGTCAAATGCCTCTTCACAAATGTGGTCTTTCCTGAAACCACCCATAACAGTTTAAGCTCAGCCCAAAAAACATATATTTGTGGTTAGGGAACATAAACCGTTAGTTACCAGAAGCAACACATCAGCGGAAAGTAATCAAAATAATTAAAAAGCAAAACTAATGAGAAACAAAGAAAAAAAAAAGCATTTATCCCTATTCCCTCGGGAGGAAATGTCACCCTATGAAACATTTGCTGAACGAGAAGAGCTCGCCTAATCATAATTGCGTTAAAATTAATCCTTATGCAATCAACAACTCTAAACCCTAATTCACAAAAAATAAAAAAAGGCATGAAATTAGAAACAAAGAGCAAGAAGGAAGACAGAAAAATATACCAGTGCCTCCATCGCCAACAATGACGAGCTTGAAGCTGGGATAATCTACAGTCTGTTGATTAGGTAAAGCCTGCACATCCAATTTATTATAAAAAGCGCATCGAAAGATTAAAAAGAAAAATAAGATATTAAATCCAATCAAACATCTGTAGGACACAGAAAAAAGGCAGAAACCGAAAAGAGAGAAAAGTTGGAAGTACCATAGACGAGAGCGAGAGCGAGAGCGAGAGCGAGAGAGGGGGCGAATGGTGGAGAAGCTCTTATACTTGCAAAGA
Organism: Erythroxylum daphnites; assembly: GCA_024707465.1. NCBI lineage: Eukaryota > Viridiplantae > Streptophyta > Magnoliopsida > Malpighiales > Erythroxylaceae > Erythroxylum > Erythroxylum daphnites. The sequence goes on from JANPWU010000008.1 coordinate 27,733,022, forward strand.
TTCCAGCGTGCCTGTGCCTGCTCTTTGCCTTTGGGCCTTATATTAACGCAACAACTTTTTTTCCCACCATTCGATTTATTTCACTCTCTGTTTTCTTAAAAAAGAAAAAAAAAATGTTAGCTTACTCTAGACGCCATACTTTTCTTATTTTCTTTCTTTAAATGATTTTTATATATCAATGTCGTAATTAAATTGTCAACCTCATCTAATAATTTATGTGCGAATCGTAAGCCAGCTGACAAATTCCATCCCTTTTTTTTTCTCTATATATACATTTTTGCAAACGCTTATTCTCTGCGATGAATATTGTTAACATCTAAAATTTAGTCAAATAAAAATTTAGGCTCGTTTAATTTCATGCCTGTTTTTTTAATTAAAAAATAAAAATTTGTGGTTGAAATTTTTAATATAAAAATTAAAAATATTTTTATTGAGATTTGTAATAAAAATCTGAAAATAAAAATATATTTGATTCTACCACCTTATTTTTATTTTTGTAATTATACTTTTATATTAATAATTTTAATAAAATATATTATGTTCTTAAATTAATTAATTATCATTATATTATTATCTACATATAGAAACATTTTTATTTTTAATTATTTTGATTTTATTATTTTAATATGTATCTTTTATTTTATTTTATTTTATTTTTTCATTTAAATCTATCGCAAACAAATTCTATATTAGTTAGTGGTAAAATCGTGTAGTTGTAAACTTCCTTGGACTTCATTGTTATTATTTTATTATTTTAATATGTATCTTTTATTTTATTTTATTTATTTTTTCATTTAAATCTATCGCAAACAAATTGTCTACTAATTAAAAATAAGGTTGCGGATTTTTAAACCTCTATAAACTTTAGACAAGAAGACCTCTCCGGAGTTATTGTTATTACTGTTGCGAATAGAAATTTAATGCTAATTAGCCTCCACCAAGTTGTCATATATGCTTTATATGGGACCTATATGAGGTATCATTCTAGGCTAGGCGAACTTTATCAATTTGCACTCTATGATTGGCATGGTTGTATTTTTTTAATATTCTTCTTTTTTTTTTTTTTGAAACTTTAATATTCTTCTAAACTTTTATTTAATTTAAAGGAACATTTCGATGTTGTTTGATCAAGTGAATGACTAAACAATCTAACAAATTATTTACCAAAAAAAAAGAATCTAACAAATTCAACCAATTGTACCTACCTTTGAGGTTAGAAATGTGATC
>JANPWU010000008.1:28380992-28391186 GCA_024707465.1 Erythroxylum daphnites
AAATCGAACTCGTTTTGTTCACGGTATAAATTTCGGTTTATCCATTGTGTTCCATGGAACTCTCGAGCCATTTGTTTGTACATTACATCTGTGAATTGTCAGGTTGATGCATTCATGTTTTGTAACTTGTGAATTTTGACTGCATGACAAGAATTTTGAAAAGCAAATATTTTTACGATTCAATAAGATATTTTCGGAGACAAGTAAATGTTTCAAGGTTTTGCTTATCTTTTATTATAAACTGTTACCCACGAGCTGTCAAGCTCACCCCCTCTCTGTCCCATCTTCAGGTAATAGCTAGAAGATTAAGTATTCAAGAACCTAAAGGAGTTGTTTCATTTGCTATTTTTGTATTTTTTTTTTGTAATAAGCCAATGAAGTGGCTTTGATATGTAAGCAAAGTATTTCAAACTCTGTTGCTTAAAGAAATGAAATGATAGACTTAAGTAGTTCAGTTATGTATGTATGTTTACATTGATTTAAAGCAAGAGTTGGATTCCAAAGCCAAGCAGGATCCAATATGAGTGATATCAGAGCAAGAAAATGAATTGATGATAGTTATGGTATTATGAAGAGTTAGGTTCCGGAAATGGTACCCAACAAAAGTCCATATTTGGTTTTCATACATGAAATCCATTTATGCTTTCATGGCGCTAAGCCATTTCTCAGACTTTGAACTCTTCAGAACCTCTTCATAGGTAGTAGGCTCATTATCTTTTATGAGCAATACGTCATTATGTTCAATCACGAAAAATCTATCTCTCTCGGGAATAGAGCGTATCCTATGTGACCTACGATCTTCCTGTGTTGAAGAAGGTTGAACTGTTACTTCATCTGTATGAGTCACAATCTCAGGTTCAGTGGATTAAGTTTTTAGGGAACCAAGTTTCACTAACGAGAATAACTTGGAAGATAATCTTAGATAGGAAAATATTTACATATTATTTGGTACAATAAATTTAAATAATAGTGATAATGAAAGTATGAAACTTTTCTCAATGACAAGGATTTTGTAATAAATAAAAATTAGGGCTAATACTATTTGAGTGGATATCTTATTGAATATAGTTTTATTTTTCTTTTTTCTTTTTTAATTTTACTTATATTTGACGTATTTGTTAAATTTTATATATACAATATAAATATAAAACTTTTAACTACAAGTGTTTTTGTTTCAAGTTTTACCTTTTCTTTAGTGTATTCCTTAGTAGAAACTCTTGTAATACTTATGGACCTATATTATTTTTAGTATATGATGTTTCATTACTATATGATACAAATTATAAATATTTTAAGTACTTTGTATTATTTTTAGTTTAATATATGTATGATAATTAAATGATCTTTTTGTTATATTAATTGTAGTTATTTTTTACATGAAAAGTAATATTAGTAAAATAAAGAGATAACTGTTATTTTAAATTTATCTTATTGTAATTTTTGAGATAAAGTTAATGTAAAATTAAAAATTATATAATATAATATATTAATAGACTATTTTTCAATTTTATAATATTGGAGAACTATTTTATAATTTAAAAATTTTATCTAAAATATTATTTAATATTAACTGATATCAGTAGTATACCACTCCAGAATCAACTGGAATATCACGTCTGGTACGGTATTTATTACATTAAGTGATACCAAGTTTGAAAAGAGTAGCTCATTAGTTTGATGGACAATGTAGGCCTTCCAACCATTTGATCACTCAAATGATATGAATTGCTCAATATCTAGGGATTTGGGAAATACAGATTTCTTATAAATATATATATCCATAACATCATTAGAAGTGACTCAATTTTTTTCCAAAATCGCCGGTGAAACTAATCAAAAATTTTAAACGTTTCAAGGTTACACCTTTCTAGCTTTCCTCTTCTGCTTCTCGTAATCTTCATGTAATCGCAAGGCTAAGTTTGTACGATCCAATTCAAGTCTCAATCTCTCATGCTCCTTGATGTCATGAAGAAGCATGAAATGGTTTGAGAGTTTGGCCTGTATCTCGTCTTCATCAAATGACTTCATCTCACCTAGAAACTGTTCAATATTTTTCAATTTCAACTGTCCACTTTCTCTTTTCTTCTTGCTACTTGATTTTTTGGCATAGTAGGTCGGATTGAATACATGTTGATCAAGCGAAAATTCCATAAAAGCTTGTTGAGGAGATAGAGCGGACAGAAGCACTTGGTTATTACCAGTGAACATGTTCAAAATGCCTGTAGACATTGTGGAAACTGCAGGATGATAATGCTTGGAAAGAAGATTGAGTTCCCACAGGACGGAACTGAGAGCGCCACTTAAATTAGGGTCTGAAGCATATGGCTGGTATTTCTGCACCAATATCAAAAACAGAATAACAAAGAGATGTTAACTGGGCACTGGAATGCATTTCATCTCCAATTATATGCTCATGCCATCAGACAATAAAAATGCAAACTACCATTAGTTTTTCAGTCTTGTCGAATGATATTAGAAATTCAAAGTTCATGTGAAAAATAGACTAGTAAATGTGGACCCAACACCTTGCAGTGGATTCAAATAGAAACTCTGTCTTATTGAACAAACTAACATAATCCCAGTATGATAAATATAGAGCATCCACAAACATCAACATGCACAGTTGCTTCTAAGTTCTAGATTGACAGAAAAGAAGCGATTAAACACCAGAAAGAAGTTTGTAACTTCAGAAAAGGATTATAAGACACACAAGTCATATATAGGAATTTTGTAGATGGAGGAAAGACAGAAAATCAATACTTAAATGGGCCTATGCATTTAAGAGAAATCTCAGATTATTTAGCTTTCCTTGTGGACTGTTGAGAAGTTCTACTAACAATGACTAGTGCAAAAGTTAAATTACTTCATCTAAATGGTCCCAACAAATGCTTCAGATACTAATTTTGCCTCCAAGCGACAGGCCAAACCAACCCTTAAAAACGTCTATCGGATTTGAATTTCTCACAGGTTAAATATGAGAACCCAATAGTAATAATAGTTTTGAAAGGATTTAGATTGCTCCATTTCAGAGATTTTATTACATGTCTACTATTACCTAATAATTACTGCAACCCACCACTCGTTTTTGATTGAATTGAGCATTATAAGTTCATCATTAAACATTTCAAAAAATTAGGTAAGCCACAATAAATCAAGTACGAATTGTTTAATTCAGAAATAAAAATTATGGAACAAAAATTACTGCATCATCCATGACATGAAATGCAGAAGGAAAAAGAACAGTACAAGAGATATTTTGCTCCTGTAAAAACTGGAGTTAAAATCTAACTTCTGCCAACTCTGACAATATTATTTATTACGTTGCAACTGAGCATTGTAAAAATTTGGAATATCACACCAATGTGATCAAGTAATTAGTTCAATTCATCACACAGAGTTGATAATATGTACTCCTACGCATTCATGCATATGGCATCATTTCCCTTAGCTGTTAACCTATTTATCATTCATTTCACATCACAATCTTAAAAATGGAAATTCCATCTTCTAAAAAGATCAGAAAGACAGTGAAGATTGCTTACAGCAACAGAACCAGAAATAGATCCACCTCCTGAATCATTTTCCAACAGATTCCGGCATTTGACATTCTTCTGAACAAGATGCTTTAAAGTCACCAAAGCTGTAGCAGCTCCAAAAAGAACAAGACACCAATCAAGGCACTATACAAATACTAAATTAACAATCAAGATATTAAACAAATATAAGGTACTCATAACAAGTTCAACTGCATTAGCAGTTGACAGATATACCAGCCATAGATTCTGCAGACCCAAAGCATAAAGAAAATGTCGCCAGTCGTTTTACAAATGCAGCAGCCTTTTGCATGTCATGCTGTCTATCCTCATACAACATGATTCTAAAAGCTTCTGCCAACAATTCCCCTTTGTCCCTGCATGAGATATTCAAATGGAGTGAGAAACCTATTAAGGTAGACTGGTAGAGAAATCAGCCATTGCGCAATGCTAACAAGAACCAGCCGGTGTAATCAACTAATTAGAGTAGAGGAAACGAAAATACAAGAAATCAAAATCTAAAACCCTGGAGAAGATCCAAAACAAGAAACAAACTCAATTTCAGAGAGAGAGGGAGAGGAAGTAAGAGACAAGGAGACAAATGCACTTAATCTATCAATTAACAAACCACTTGTAGCAGCTATAAATGTAAGTATAATATATCACTGAGGAAGTGTAGAGGAATATGGAGAATTTTGTAGATGAGAAGACAGAATTTACAAGTAGAATGTAAAACACAAACCTTCCAGGTCTATACTCAAGTATGATGTTGTACAGATGCACAAAGAAATCCTGTAAATCAACATTAAGGGCATCGAGGTTGCTTCTCATGACTTTGAAGGCAGCAATACAGCATTGCAGGCGTTCAGAAACAGTCAACCGTGTCAAACATTTCTCAGATGAATCAGAATTATCACCACCACTGGCAAGCTTTTTCAGATAATTCATAAGATCTCCTATGTAATCTAAATCAATAAGATGAGAGAATTTTCCCAATCCATTCAGACATGGCGTAAGCAATGGGTGTGCTCCAAATACACCAGCAACTGAATTACCATCAGTTTCAGAGCTAAGAATAAGAAAACAGAACGTGAGAAGGAGAAAAGGGAGTAGCTTTTCATGATCTTAAAGCATACAGTAGAAACAGCAAACATGAGGAACAGTGGGCATTATGGGCAATTTGTACACACTAATTCCAAGTCATAATTTAAACCCAACATCTACCAAATTTTCAAGGTCTCCTTTAATAGAATGCTGATTCCAAAAATTCACCTACCCCGAGCAACAGCCAAATTGCAACTCTTTTCATTACCAACCTTTTACGCTAATGTAAAATACTAAAGCAAATAAAAGATAAATGACAATTGAGATTGCACTTATATAGATCTAGCTCATCTATGCCGTGGACATGATAAGGTTGAAGCTGGCACAAAGATCTTTTCCTTAGACATTAAAGAAAAAGGGTACTTGCACAGGATAATTTGAACCGATAACAAACCCACTTGCAAGAGAAATATGTATCAGATCGCCACTGAAGGTAAAAACAGGTACAGATTAAGTGACATACGAGACTATAAAAATCTGCTGCGTGGAAATGGTAAATTCCATATTACATAGTGACACAATATTACAACATCTAATCCCAATAGCCAAGAGCTACAGAAAAATTGAAGCACTAACCTGGTTGAAGTTGACTGCATAGAATGCTTCAAGATCCGAAAATACGTCTCAAACACTGCAGACAATGTCTCTGCCTGTATCCTTCTCCTCTCTGCAGCATCTAGTGTAAAACAAGCAGCTTTGTAATCAGCACTAACCTGCACAAACCATAAAAAATGGTCATTCATATAAGCATTGAAGGATGATAAATAATGTGGCGATTATAAAAGAAAGAGAGGTACTAATCCGAGGTTAATACACATATATTATTGTCTTTAGTGCTTTAAAGATTGAATGTAGCACCAGAAGAAAGTTTGCTGGGAATGAAAGTGGCCTATTGAGTTTAAAGTGGATATATAAGATGGGTTCTTAAAAAGGCTGTGTCTTGTGCCATTTCCACCTCTCCCATCTCATTAAAGTAGAAACAGCAAAAAACGTGAAAATGTGAGAAGCCAGGCAAGCATATTAATAAACAACAGTGACTAATTAAAGAAAACCACACATAATTATCTGCGAGTTGACCTCTTATTCATCTAAAATACCTGTGCCTTCACTTGATATATAAACAATGCCATCAAAACCTATGATTATTTAACTCACCTCTTCTCTAATCTTTGACATCATCTCTTGCCTGCTCTTTTTCCTGTCATTGTCTTGCAATTGACTGGACTCCTCAGCATGTTTCCTCTTTCTCTGCTTTCTGTTTCTTACTTTGTTGTCATGGTATCCTTCTTCAGTCTTCCCCAGATCTTCATCAAATGCTAATGACATGAAAACCTGTGGAAGTGTTCACAGAAAAGAAGGAAAAAGAATCATCAAAAGATAACAAAAAAGAAAAAAGGAAAATACTTTCCTACAAAAAAACTCCAGAACATTATTTTTGGTTTTGCATCTATGGATATACCGAAGAATGGCTTCCGAAACTATCGCACAGGCAACTAAAAATAATTAATACATCCTTAAAACTTATATAACCCTTGTCCCTTGAAGAAAGAGACGAAGTGATTAATACACCATCTACATTCCAACAAATTTGCATCACAAGTCAGAGAAAAGGTAACGAGCATTTCTTCTAAGATTAACCAATTTTCGTTACATTTCGTGTTATCTTTGCATAACCCAATATTTTAACCAAAATCCACATTAAAACAATTTACTAATTTCAAAGGATGCCTTCTTTTTGTTTTTGCTGTTTTTCTGGGGGGTGGGGAAGTTAATCTTTTCATGATGAAATAAATGCACAAAATGCTAGATGTCATTGAAACCATATGTGATACCAACAAGAGTCATCATGCACCTCAACAGAATCTGGATGCAGTTGACAATGAAGAGCTTTAACATTGTCTGCTATTAATCTGACAGCCTCCAGTGTAGCTTCACCGCCATGCTTTCCCTCGTCGATAAATAGGGACTTAATAGTCGTACAACAAAGTTTCCTGTCATGTAAGGTACAGTTTTATAGCAAAAAACAGGATAATATCTAAATCAGCTATTATCAAATTTTGGTCAGCATGAAGTAACACCTTTGGGTTAAACAATTTTAGTACAACCAATAGAGTTGATTAAGCAGCCATTATTCACAAGAATATACTTGCCAGAATAATATTGAAAAAGAATATATTGATCAAGGTGTCTCCTTAAAATATTACAGATTGTTTCTAGTTTTTCAACTTTCAAGCTACAGGAGGCAGATCAGACAACAATAATACTTCCCAGAATAATCTTAAAGAAAATTATATTGACCAACATGTCTCTTAAAAATATTAGAGTTGTTTATGGCTTTTCAACCTTCAAACTGCTGGATCTAGAGCAGATAAGAATAAACATTCTAAGCGGAATATATCTAGTAAGCCACAGCCAACTCTGCTGAATGTTTGGCATTTAGCTTTGAACTCGTCCGCATATTCAGAAACTAAACACACATAATAGGCAGGAAAAATTTTAGCCTCACTATGAATTTCAAAGCAAAATAGATGGAAATGATAATACGACATCTCATTGAGAAAATGGATTATAGGCAGCAGAACAGTGGGAATAGAAATATAAACTCAATAGTCAAGATTACATAAAGAGCAAATGTACCATATAATAATCAACAAGACAGCAGATTTACGACATTTATAAATGGAAACATGTCGTGAGTATATATAGCACTAAAACAAAAGTTGAAGAATGCATGAAATCCAGTTCTTTAATGTAAAAGGAAAAAGAAACAGGAATTAGGCAAAAACCTTATGACATCATCTGGAGAGCCTACGCTTTGGACAACAGCACTTAACAAGCTTTCACGGAAATTAAAGTGTGGTACTGATTCGAGTAAAGTGCAAATGCAGCGAACGGCCACATGTTGAAACTTGGGTTGTTTTTCTAATATTATTAGTTTTTGCAAGTATGCCTGTTAGACAAACAAATGAAAATTCAGAAGGGGGAAAAAGAAAAATTAATCCTCAAGTTTTAACAACTAAAAATGAGTGCCATGCCAAACCTTGTACACCGACAAAAGAGTTGATTCATAGTACCGCATCTTCTTAACTTCCTTGGAAACTTTCATTTCTAGTTCCTTTTCTGTTGGAACCCTAATTCGGTAACTGTATGATGCAACAGAAGGAACAATATTATGTTTGCAGAGACAAAGAGACAGAGAGATGAACAATTTAAAGCAAGACGATATTTGAATAAGCTCACGCTTCCTACCCTGGGATAATGTCTTTGAAAACTGACAACAGGGACAACAGTCCAAGTTTCACAACAGTGGGATCATCGTCTTTACAGATTTGTAGCATTTCTTTGAGTGATTTTATATTGGACTCTGGATCAGTTAATAGTTCCATTCCCAGCTCTGCAAGTTTAAGCTTCTTACGCTTAAATGCTTCCTCAGCTGAGAGCTCTTCTTTCACCTCAGCCTAAAAAAGGAACATTATTTTAGATGAGGCACAAATAGAAGTATTATAGATTCAAAGAAAGAAGTCTTTTAGAAAGATTGCCATCAAATTCAACCAAGAAAGCCAGATCATCATATGAAAATAAATTACAATCTTAATTAGAATTACAACAGCTTCTGACAAGATTCATATTACACAAGAATAAAATGCATTAAAAGCTTGTACCTACTCAACACATATATATTGCCCAAATATTGTAACTTAGGTTATAACCACAAATATAGCAATCATGAAGCAGATTTCGAGCCAAAAAGCAGTTGTGTGAACCATATGATAGTTGAGAAAAGTTTTATAGTATTCTAACGATACCAGCACAGCTGCTCGTGGGGCTTGCTCCTTCTGGTCTTGTGGAATGTCCAAGTCCTTTAGTTTTTTCGCCTCCTTCTTGTTCTTTTTCAGCTTTGCCCTCCTTTCTGCTTTAGTCAACCTCATTATACTAGTATCCTTTTCATTTCCGCCAATTTTATCTTTTTCACTATTTTCAACACTCCCTGACACTGCTGCTGCCTCATTAAATAATAAAAATGTTTTCAATTACCAATTGTTAGTATAGGACTCAAGAACAAGCAATAAAATGGGAAAAAAATCATACATGTGCGGTAGTAGAGCTGGCCATCCAAAGTTTTGACAGGAAGTGTATCAACAGGATCAACATAGAGCTTGTTTTCTTCTTCAACCTTCTTGTTATTTTCCTTTTTGTTTTTCCTTTTCTCATAGGAAGCCTCCAAAGCATCATCTCCTTCTAAACCAGCCACCCGACTAACATGTCTTTTTCATTTTACATTATCAAGGAAATTTTAGGTAAATAAATCATCATAATAACAAGTGGAAGAAAAAGGTGAAAAGAGTGTTACTTGGTGATGGATTGGGTGTCTAAGCGAGATACAAAGGCAGCATAATCAAGATTTTGGTGGACAAACTCCAAGTCCTCGTCTGACACCTCTATTTCATCCTCTGAAATTTCTGCTGGTAATGCCGGTGGCAATATTACCTTTTGCTTCTTATTCTTCTTCACCATCTAGGCTCGTTATTTTTGCTCAACCCTCTATTGGAAGAGAAAGAATAACTAATTGATGTTTATTTACCAGACCACATAACAATAGTCTTGACAGCAGAAAGCAAATTTAGTATTTTAAAGGATTAAAATTTACAACTAATTTTATAAAGAGCAGCACAGACACAAAATTAAACAGACAACAAACATCTATCTCAAGATGAATGAAACATAACATATACGAATGACTTGAAACCCCAAGCCTATGAACATCGTGAGCTCCTTTCTAAACAGTAGAAATGTGATGTTCCTTTCTAAAAAGAAAAAGTCATCACGTTTCTACCGTTTCCTATCTTATTTATTGAAAAAAAAACAAGAAATTACGTAACACCAAAATAATCGATATAAAGAGACCAAAAAAGTGTAAAGGAAAAACCAAAATATTCATCATTTAAGGCAGAAAAAGAGTGAAAAGGCAGAGAAGATCGGCAAAAAACAGATGAAGCACCCGTGTGTAGATACCTGGATTACACAGCAAGTTAGCCCAGTCGATTCTCGCTCCTGTACAACAAATCAAATTAACATCTATCAAAAATCGCTCAAACCCACATTTCTGTTTGCAAAAGAACATACATTTCTCAATCTCTCAATGAACACCTCGGTTCTTCTATGTTTTCAAGTGTATCGCACCATGCAGGTTGGGCGGGTGCTAGTGTTAGACGCTCGATGAGAGAAGAAGGAGGGAGTAAAATAAATGCAAACACATGTACATTAACCAGACTGATCGTCGAAGGAAATTAAGGAAACATACCTTAGAAATCCGCCGGTGAGTTGCTCGGAGGATCACGACTATAACAAAGAACGGACAGTGACTGAGAAGAGAGTGAGAGTGGAGACGAGCCCAGCAAGTGAAGAAAACAGACGAGAGGGTGAAGAGGGAGAGAGCGCCACTCTGTTCGTTTTGTTTACGGGGTGTTTGGAAACCTTCAAATTGAATTCATTAACGAATTGGATTCAATTACATTAATAAGATTGAATTGAATTCAATTTACACTGTTTGGAATAA
>JANPWU010000008.1:28451539-28463374 GCA_024707465.1 Erythroxylum daphnites
AATATATCTTTACTTATTGATGCATCATATTTTTATTGTGTACACTTTTCATCGTTATAACTTCAAAAAATTAAATGTCTTTTAAATTTAAGAAAAAAGGACACAGAGTTTTTAGACTTGTGACGTATTTTTAAAGATACTACTGCAGTTTGTTTGCATGTATATAACAAAATCTTCATCAAATAGTACAGAAGAGGAACATAGAATTGATATTGATAAAGTTTGTGCATTTAATGAAAAAGGGTATTAAGTTGTAAATTCTGACTCTAAGAAAAAGAAATCTCCTAGGAAGAGGAAGGCAAAGATGACATACTTAGCATGTTAGAAAAGGTCTTGATTATAATTGGTGTCTTGATTATAATTGGTGAACAATAAAAAAGAAAGAATGATTTACTTGAGATAAAAAATAACCTCTATGATATACACTACAAAGAATGGATTTAAGGCTTCATTAGTTAATCAAAAGATTGATATAATGATTGAATGTTTAAATTATTTACATGATTTGGGTATTGAGGGTGTGCAAAATGGAAAACCAATAAAGGCTTTACATAATTCTCCACTTTATATGGAAATTTTTATAAAGAATTCAAATGCAAGGAAGATGAATTAGATTATGCATCTTTAGTTATCACTAAAAGAAAATTAGTAATTAAAGATGGAAAATTATTAACAGAAACAAAATCGTAGTAAATTATCGACAGAAAATCTTATTTCATTAGTAATATTGTCAGGAAAAATTTTGTTTAACGACGGAACAAATATTTGTTGGTAAATATGGAGAGAAATTATCCTCATAAATTTTTGACGGAATATAGCAACGGTAGAAAATTCTTGTCAGTAAAGAAGGCGGGAATGCTTGACGGAATAAATAAGTTTTGGATTTACCGTTAATTTTAGAGGTAAATGTCATCATTTACTTCAGCTTCAACGTTTTTAATAAAATGAAAACGACATTGTTTGGTGTTCCGCAACCCCCCTCCCCCTCCTCCATCATTTAACCTAATTTTTTTCTCTACTGACATGGTCATCCTCTCTGTGCCTACTGAAGCCCCACCATCGTCGTCGTTCCACCGCAAGTCCTTGTCGCGCCACTGTCCTCGGCATCCCCCCTCCTCTTGGCAGCATATAGCATATAACATAATTTGTTAGGAACAAAGTTGTTGTTTTATCCCAATTTCGATCTTTTCGTTCTCTTACTATTGAACTTTAAAATAGTATTATTTTATTTTAAATATATGAAGTTTATTGTCATGAATCAAATGATTTAAATTCTTATACGATTACATTATAAATAAGCCCACTATCTCCTGATTAGATCATAATAAAAGGGCATCAAGTACTATGGTGGGGGATAATACTGAAGCATAATGTAGTAGAGGAGCCACCAATAACTTAGCACCAACTTAACCTAATAGTGAGGCAGTGGGTCAAGGAAGCAGATTAAGGTGAAGGAGATGGTTAAGTTGGTTAAGGAAGTTACACTCATGACTTCGATCCACAATCACGCCAAGTTCAAAGAGTCTACAAAAGAAGGCTTGAGGTTTGAAGAGAGAGCTTGAGATAGTGTATGGTTTGCCCAAGAAGAAGAAAGATTTGAAGGTGAATTAAAAGGAGGAAACTAGCTATGTTAACTAGTTATGTCTTATTATAATCTAACGAAGATAGAGACATCTTTCTATAAAAGGCAAAGAAACAAACTAAGCAACTAAAAACTTACAGGATAAAGAGATACGGGGAAAAAGAAAAGAAAGAAAGAGCTCCACCTTAATACTAAGAGATAAATTAGATAAATCTTCATCCAAGTAAGTCGTCTAACTAATGTCTACCATATATGTTGCTTTAATAATACAATTATGATGTGTTTAGGTTTTGTGTGAATGTGGAGGAGATCTTGATTTTGTGTTGTTTAGAATATTCTTATAATCATTGATAAGTTTTTATGTTCTTTACTAGTTTAAGTATTTATGTTTGACTCTTGTTTGAATCATTGATGAGTAAATGTATAATTACTTAAGTATTTATTGTATGTCAAATAAGTTTGAGATCTTATGGATAATTTGAGTCATAATAAACTCCTAGGATGGTATATAGGCTAGAAACTCGTGATGTAGCTCCCATGAGGTTTATCGGTAAAAAATTTCACGAGTCTAGGAGTCACAGCGAGAACTTGCTTTCTCGATTCATATGGTGTAACAATGTCACATACCTTAGTGTTTCTTTTAATTCAAACTTAGCGTACGATCAATCAAAACGTTAAAAAAGTAGTAAGTTGTATAGTTACGGAAAATTATGGATCATTTGATGAAGTGAATGGCCATTTGTTGAGATGGTTTGTTCCAAATTATTTTGAGTGGACACGACATGAGAAGCTATTGATTTATAGCACTTCAAGAGGTAATGAAGTAAACTTATCAGTAAATGTGGATGAGTTTGAAGGGGGAGGGGGGAGGGGGATTGAATTGAGAACAAATAATGAGGATGCAACTGAAAATTCTTACATGCAAATGGTTTATGATGTAGCGGTTATACCTTTCAGGAAATATAGAAAATCTTGAAGAAGAATCAAATTCACATGCAATACAATTTTCTAACTTACTATACTCAGTTGACCAAGAATTATGACCAAATTATGAGACAATGACTCAATTGTCTTTAATTGCTCGAATATTAAACATAAAATTTGAAGGGTATATTTTTTAATTTTTAATAAAATATTAATTTCATGTAAAAATATGCCACCAAAAAGAAAACAGGATATGATGCGATCAAGGTTCAAACTACGATTTGGAACCAATTATTTTCCAAGTGAAGCATCACATTCTGTAGCTACAATAGAATCAGATGTTGTACCTTCAGCTACTACAAATGCAGATGAGGTATCATCTTCCGTACCTGCTACTACACTATCCAATAGCTTTACACCATCCACCACCCCTATACCGACAGAGATATCAGGGGTAAATGTTACGGATGAAGGAAGTGACCTCTAGCCTGGAACTGAGGGAGTTGATGGAAGAACTTACATCACAATTGTCAACAATTTGTAAGTAAAAATACATGAAACACCATGTGTTTATAATTAAGTTATAGGTTTAAATTTAAAAATGATATAAATTTGTTGTTATATTAGATTGATTCCATCTAGATTGTGCTTAAGAAACATGATCTTGAGGGTTATATATGGAAGAATATGTCTCAGGCAACAGAGAATTTTTATTATCAGGAATTTAGGTAAAAATATATTTTATATAATTAATTTTTATACATTAATTAGATAAATATTGTAGGTTATAAGTACTTATCGTATATTTTGCTTTTTTTTAGAAAGAACTTTTTTGGGATTATGAATTTGACGCGATTATTTATAAAGTATGGGAGAGACGAGCTCGTACATGTTATAAAGACTTTGTTGGTGTGTTGCATAAGACTAGTGTACAACTTCCTTATATTTCTGAAGAAATATGGAGTCGTTGGCAGCATTATTAGACATCTCCTAAGGCAATGTCCATTTCAAAGCGTGATCATACCAATAGATGTAGAGGATCGGGGAGATAGAGTCTTCCCGTATATACTAGAGGATTTATTACCCACCACAAGCATGCAGAGAGAGTTGTAAGTATCTACACTTTACACTTATATTCTGATTTTTTTACTTTGATATATTTCAATTTAATTCGATATGTAAATTTTGGGATAAAAATATCTGTATTATGGAGAATGATAATGTTATAAATGTCTGGTGCCATATATGACTGTGTTGTTGAGTTACTTTCTTTGTTCAACATAGAGTAAATATCATAAAAATAAAGAAAATTTTGCCAGAAATTTTTGTAAATTGTAATTTACTTATAGCATTTTATTCTGATGCAAGAAAAGTCTATGAGGAGGAAGCCCACACTTTATCAACTCTTTTTGCACACTCACACTAAGAAGTATGACGGTATGACCTTCGTCAGCACCAGATGTAGAGAACTAAATGTATGTGAAATTTATGTTTTAATATTAATGCTTAATAATTATCACTTATTAACATAAACATTGCATTCTGATATAACCAAATACAAGAAAGCATTCAAAGACAGTCTCAGCAGTTTGCAGATGTTAATGAGAATCAAACATATCTTCATGCAATGGGTGGTAGGGACTGTCGTGAAAGAATCTTCGCCTTAAGTTCATTTGCGAGCATATGTTATTCACAATAATCTACATCTAGTACAATAGCATCTAGTAGGCGGTCCGCATCTAATGAAGTCCATAAGTTTCGGAGCACAATACAGGTACTTGCAACTCTATTGCAACAATCGATGGAGTACATAGCCTAACTCTGTAATGAGATGGGTGAATTGAAGGAGAAGGGCAACACCTCATTGTAACATTCAGTGCATCCGCATTCACTAAATGAATAGCGTAGTTGTAGTTATTTTGCATGAATTAAATATTTATTGTTGTAGATGATATTTTTTAATTATCAAATAAGGTCATTTTTACTTTATATCAACTTTCTATTTTAACAAATTAAGTATAGAATCAAATCAAAATATTATCAACTAATAACTAATAACTGAATTATAAGATTATCAAATAAAATTAAATGCTAGGAAAATTAAAAAAACAATATCAATAAATTTACTAGTGTAAAAATAAAATTCATCGTAAAAAGTAGTGAATTTAATGACAGACCAATAAAATTCGTTGGTAAAATACAATGAATTTACCAACAGACAACTAAAATTTATTGGTAAAATTAGTCGTGAATTTACCGACAAATTTGAGAAATCCGTCGGTAAAGTTACCAACGGAGGAATCTTGTCCGTCGCTACATTTACTGACTGAAATAAACCTTTCATTGCTAAATTTGCCGACAGTAGAAAAATTACCGTTGCTAAATATAGCGACAAAACAAAAAATATCCGTTGGTAAATTAACCGTGAAAGGTTTGTACTCCGTCATAAATTATTACCTATGATCGTTTTTCTGATGACTAATTTCGTCGTTAAATTATATTGCTAAAGTCAATAAGTCATTTGATTGTGGAAGAAACAAGTTGTAATTTTCTTGATGACTATAGGGTATAGTGAAACAATTATAGTCAACGTAAATCACTTTGAAACATTCAACCTGAACAATTTTGAAGTATTTTTGTAAGGTCGTATATGCAGTTAATTGGCTTGTAAAAGGAGTCATTATTCCACCATCCTTTACCAATACATCTCCTAAGATTTAGTATAATTTAAAATAATTTCCATATTTTCAAGTATATTCATAGTTTTAATTATTCGTTTTATTATATCCTTATGTTTAATTAACTATTTAAATGATACAATTTTATTTTTTAGGGTTACATTGGAGCAATAAATGATACACATATTGATGCATATATTCTAACCAATAAAGAAATATCATATAGTGATAAAAGAACTTATCCAACCCAAATATTATGTATTGTTGTTCAATTGACCTGCGTTTCATATATATAATGATTGGATGAGAAGGTACTTTAAATTAATTTCAAGTACTTTTTGAAACAGTAACAAATCCAACAAACTAATTTCCTATATCTCCACAAGGTATGACATTTTTAAAATAAATATAGTAATTAAAATTAATTTTTAATAGCTTTTTGTTACTATTATGATCTTTATATGCTAGATAACTTTTATTTGATTTATTCAGGCTATGCTAATATGCTTAAATTTCTTTCACTATATTAAGGTGATAGATACCATTTGTAAGATTATAAAGGAAGGGGAAGACATTAAGTTCTACAAGAATTGTGTAATTATAGACATTCTTCGTTAAGAAATGATATTAAAAGATGTTTTGGCATTTTAAATTCAAGATTTCTTATACTTTCAAATATGTTGAGTTATGATATGAAGAAACAAAAGTATATCATTATTGTTTATTGTGTTATAGATAATTATATTAGAATGCATGGATACAACTATAATTATTTCACAGATGTGTTAAAAATGAAGAGCAAATTATGGAAAGTATAAACGAAGATACAAGTTTTCAAGTGGAATGCAATACCACTCTAGCACAACTTTGGAATATGAATCGAAAGCAAGATGAAATTGTTAGACAAATGTGGAATGATTATTTTTTTGGTAAATTAGTAATAAGATAAACGTAGGAAAAAGGGGTTTATGTACATGGGTAGAGATTGTATATAAACTAATCTCATACCAATCAAAAGAGGAAACCCCTATACAGACATGATTATCCTTGAGATAATGTTCCACTTATGGCAACAATACACTGAAAACCTGAATTTGGTTAAAAGCTTCATTGAGATCCTAATATCCCTAAGATACAAACATCTATTGGAGCATTCGGCAATTACGATTTTGCAGCATGATTCCACTGTGGATTTCTTCATTGGTGTTATTTTGCCTTCTGAAACCTACCAGCAATAACTTCACATCGGCTGGAATTACTTTTTTTCTTGACCTTCCATTTATGTTTTCTACATTCCTATATTGTGCGTATAGAAGTTTGTACCCTGCCTTCTTTGCGGTATGCTTTGGTTGTTAGTTTGTTGCATCCCCTTTTGGACCACATTGCCTCATCCCAGTCCACTGAAGTTGCTCCTGCACTCTTCTGATCAACCTTCAACTTACTGTTGCTGCTAAATCCTTCCAAGAGTGTGACTGCTGAGGTTTGACTAACTACTCTTGATGATCTATGGAGATCTGATGGCCTCCTGTTATTCTCTTTACTGATTTTGATTGGTTTGCAGTATTCGCCCATATTTTCTTTTGTACCTGAAACAGAATCTACATAGATGTTGTTAGTGATTAAAAAAAACTCTCCTACCTTTACCTCCCATCGGTATTTGCTCTAAATTGCTCCTGGACTTGGGTGATCACTCTAGACTTCAATCCATCCACCTCCAAAGCTTCATCTTTAAAAGTTTTGGCATTTCTTTCTTTCCAAAGAGAGTAAACAACAACTAAAAGGATGATTGGGAAGATATTGGGATTATTGGTTTTGAAATTTTGGGGATGATTCAACCAAGGGGGAATGGTGTGGAGGTTGATCTACTGTGGAAGGCTAAGATTGAAATAGGTGAGGCAATGAACCCACACTATTTTTTAGAAGGGCAGTCAAAAAATAAATGTTCAATTGTTTCATTGTCTTGGAGGCATAAGGAACAATGATTTGGTGTTTGAAGGAAAAGAAGTTTGTCTCTAGTTTGTAACTTTCTACAAAAAGCCAACCATAAGATGAGGGAGCATCTTGGCCTGTTCCCTGTGAACCAAACTAGTGTATGCCAAGGGATTGTTTGTGTGGGGGGTCTTAAAAAAGTATAAGCTGAAGAATTGGTGTAAGCATGTTGATTAGCTGACCTAGCTAACCACTCCAAACGATCTTGTTGAGAGCTATTCAGTTGATAATGTATGGGTTCTAGGTTACCTAAGGTTTCAGCTGTTAATTCTTGCCAGCACCACATGTTGTTTTGAATCACCTCTGATACTGTAGCTGTCATTTTCAGTTCTGATCCATTAATGGCCCTTAAAGTAGAAAAATGCTTGAGAATTCCTCTCGGATACCAGGGGTCCTGCCAAAAGTAAGTGGAAGCTCCATTTCCAATCCTAAATCTAAATTGGTTCCCTATTTTGTCCCTCACTGATAATATTTTCCTCTAACTCCATGAGCTATTGCTATTCGGTTGGATACTCCAAAAATTCCCCCTCCTCAAGATTATAGAGTGTACCCACTTTACCCACAGTGCTTTATGATCATGAAACAAAATCCAAATCCTATTTCGTAGCAACACATTGTTCCATGTAGGTAAGTGTTTGATCCCTAAGCCCCCTTCCTTTTTGGTTCGACAAATGTCTGACCATTTGACCTTAGCAGAGGATTTGGACGTACCCTTCCCTGACCAAAGAAAGTTATAAAGTTTTGCCTCTATCTCCTTTAGGACTGATGAAGGAAGAATGAACATGGTAGACCAATAAACTTGAAAAGAAGAAAGCACCGAGATAATCAATTGCAGCCTACCAGCATAGGAAAGGGTTTTATTAATCCACTTGTTAATCCTAGCTTCAATCTTTTCCAAAGGGGAACTGCAGTCCCTTTTGGATAACCTCCCAGTAATGAGGGGAACCCCCAAATACTTAATGGGGAGACAACCTCTCTTTAGCCTCGACAACATTTCTAATTGATGTGTTAAGTTAACCGAATCTGGGGATAAGAAAAAGTGGCTCTTAGTGGGGTTCATTTCTAAGCCAGACAATTGAGAGAAGGTACTCAGACAATCTAACAGAGATTTAACCGAATGCAAATCAGCATGACAAAACAGCATGAGATCATTAACGAGTAAGAGATGGTTAATTTTAAGGGATTTGCACCTCCAACAGTATTGGAAAGAGGGGTTTCCATCTAAACTCTTATTCAACCATCTGGAAAGAACTTCTATACATAGAATGAAGAGGAATGGGGATAAGGTATCTCCTTGTCTAAGACCTGACTTCCCGCTGAAGAAATTGGATGGGGTTCCATTGATGAGAATTGAGTATGAAGGGGAAGAGATGCATTCTTTTATCCACTCAATGAATTTCAAAGGAAACCCCACAGATACTAAAATATTTATAAGAAACTCCCAATGAATGGTATCATAGGCTTTTTTTAGGTCAATTTTGAAAGCAAAACGCTTGTGATTATTGGAAAGGTGATAATTCCTAAGAGTTTGTTAAGCTAGCAAAATATTATCACTTATGTGACGATTTTTAATGAAGGCACTTTAGTTAGGGCTTACAATTAGGGGGAGAGACGCTCTAAGCCTATTTGCTATAATCTTGGCGATGGCCTTGTAAAGAAAATTGCAACAAGAAATAGGTATGTAATCTAGCACAGTGGTTGGTTGGGCCTTCTTTGGAATAAGAGAGATAAAGGAAGAGTTAAGTTGTTTAAGAAGTTTCCTATGATCAAAAACTTCTTAATGGCTTCAGTAACTTCCTGTCCTATTATTTGCTAAGAATGTAGAAAAAAGTAACCATTGAAGCCATCTGGGACTGGGGCCTTGTTCAGATTTAGGGAATTAAAAGCCTCTCTTATCTTTTGTGCGGAGACTTCAGCTGTGAGAGAGTTTGTTAGGCTTTCAGACAAAGGAAGAGGAAAGAGAGTGGCCACAAACTCTTAAGAAGGAAGAAGAGTTTTAGAGCTCCTTATAGAAGCCTGAAAATGATCCAAGAACTGATCTTGAATCTCTTTAAAATCTACAATTCTATTCCCAGTGGCCAGGTTTAAAGAGTGAATGGTGTTTCGATTTCTATTTGCAATTAGGGATTGGTGAAAAAATTTTGTATTCCTATTCCCTTCTTGAAGCCATTTTATACGAGAAGTTTGCTTGAAAAAGGATTCCTGATCTTTAAGAGCTCTTAGTAAATCTTGAATGGCTTCATGTTGCCAGAAATGTTGGACCACTTACATTAAGATAAAAAAAATGGAACAGTCATCTACACACTTCCTAAAATCACTCATGCCTTGCATTGCCAAGGAACTCATGGGTTCTGCCTCATGAGAGAACAGAATCGCATTGAAGTCCCCAGCTATAAGCCAAGATTGATTACCTACTGTGGAAGAGATATGGTTCAAGGCAGTCTAGAGATGTTTCCTATGATTGGGGTTATTGGACCCATACACACAAGTGATAAGGAAGGGTGAAGAGCTATTTATGGGAGAAACCTCTGAATGGATCAATTGATCATTTAAGCTTAACAATCAGTAAGAAAAACTGTCTGGGTTCCAATTTATCATTATCCTAGCATTTGAAACATGATCAATATTGGTGTAATACTGCCATCTAGCAAACATTAAGTAACAATTATTATTAAGAATTGAGGGGGATCTTATTCTGGATTCAGTCAAACAAACAAAAGCAATAGATAAACTCTTAAGACAAGCCTTAACAGCCAATTGTTTATTAGGGTTATTGAGCCTCCTAACATTCCAAAAGACTAAAATCCATGTAATTGACTAACTGTTCTAAATTCTACTTTTGCTTCCTTCTTGATTTCCTATTAGTTCTAGTTGTAAAATCCCCTTCTGTCCCTCCCTTAATACTAGGACCACTAGGAACCAATTCAGAACTAGGAGAGGGAGGAGTACTACTTACTTGGTTAATAGAGTGTGCTGGCTCCTCAAGGTCGCCTTTTGGTTGTCCTCTCTTACTTGTGTTGAAGTATTTGCTTCCTGGACTCCTTGACTAACCTTCTTACCCTTTTGTTCAGTCTGTTGGGCACCCGTATATGAACTGGATGTAATTTGAGGCTCAGTAATGGGATACTTTTGTAAAGTATTCTTTTCTAAGGATGTGAACTGCTCCTGTTGCCTTTGATGTGTATTTTGTGGGGTTTCCTTCTCTTTCACCAACTCTTGCTGCATTTTTGTTTCAAACTTCTGACCAGTGGGTGCCCACTCCTTCTTAGGTAATTGGGAGTCAAGTTTCCATTCATATTCGATTTTTATTTCCTTGTATGTTGACTGGCTTTCTTCATTATAAGTAGCCAGTTGAAAGGATGTAGGCCAATTCCTATGTAACTCTAAGTCCACACACACCAGAGTATACATAATTCTAAACATTTTTGCTGTCGGAATGTCCATGATTAAAGGAAAACCGACAGCACTAGCTATTCGTCCTAAACCTTCCATAGTCTAGTATTCAATAGGAACATTATGAAACCTAGTCTACATTGGAGTTGACCTAACCACGTCCTGCTCACCCCCATTCAAGCACCATTTCCTTAAAAATAGTGACTTCCCTTGTATGTGCCACGGACCTTTCTCCAAAACCTCATTCAAACCTACCTCAGCTTCGAATTTAAAGCGAAAATTGTTGGAGCTGGTAATTAGGATTTCCGTAAGTCCAAATTCAGCCCAAGATCTAGCTAGTGCTCATTGTACTAATGGAAAAGTTGGAAGCTTACCGAGGAAGAATCCAATCAGGGTATGTTTAAATTGAGTCGCTCCTTACTTTGCCAATTCTGGTGGAGGTGTAACATAAATCTGATTCTCCTTCACTTATGGAGGGTAGTATATCAAGGCTTTGTCCTGGGAGGATGCCTCGAGCCCTTCGGATACAACTGCTTTCCATGTTCTGAAGCTTCCTAAAGGTTTTTCCTTCGGGGGTTAGTAAGAAGTTGGGTCTGGCCTCGAATCCGAATAGAGGGGTGGTAAGAGGAATTAGCTCAGTTGTGGATGCCCTAGTTAGCTTTAGGAGAGGACGAAATCGAAGAAGGATATGGGAGGTTAGGGTTATGGTTCTGGTCACGATTAGGGTTTAGAGAAGAGGGAGGTGTTTTGCAATGTAGGAGAGCTGGTGGAAGGAGTGCAAGGGTTCTAGAGGAAGTCGAGTTTGGTTCGGAGATGAGGAAGACGAAGCCGTGGAGAGGGAGGGCTGAGTCACAGGTGATCGCCGAAGTTGGAGGCTCAGCGTTTCGCACTCTCTCTCATAAAAATATCATTTTTAGAATGATTATATTAGTTATAATTGATTAATATATTTTTTTTGTAAGTGATACTAATATTATGCTTTTAAAGCATTATAGTATGATTGACATCTTTTATTAATTTGAATGACTTACCACAATATTTTATAGACTTTTATTATATAAAATTGATGTGTAAATTTCTTTAATTATAATAAATCTTCATACATATTTTTAATAATAATGAGAATTAATTAATTACATAATACAAATTGATATATTAAAATGATTAAATTAAAATTTCGTAATACAATTTGTGTAACGCCCCAAATTAGGGGTTAGAATAGTAAAGGAAGTTTGTACGAATTACGTTTGTTATTGCTTATTGATTATG
>JANPWU010000008.1:28913856-28929583 GCA_024707465.1 Erythroxylum daphnites
GGTGGGAGTGGGTTCATGGGGCGGGTACGGGGGATGGCATACCCGCCCCGTTGCCATCCCTACATTTAATCAAGATGAATATCTTCTTAGAATTTTCGACTTTACCGTAAAGAAGTAATCCTAATTGCTACTTGTGATTAACAAAACTGAACGTCATATTTAATTAATCTGGCTATTAAACGAATCAATCTCTAGTTGCGCACCTAGAAATCAATCAATTTAATTAGAAAAGTAATTCAGAAGACATTCAATATTCACCAATGAAACAAACTTTATTGAAACATCTCACACATAATGGCAGATAACATGGTTTCCCTCAACCAAGAAAAGGAGTTTAACTATTCATAACGAAAGTAGATCTAAAAAAAATAATAACATAATGAGTCTCCATCCCTAGTCTTTCTTAAAGAATACGAAAATATAGAAGAAAAAGTGCAGAAAATGCAAAAACAACTAAGAGAAAATTTGCGGAAAACGAAAATCTATTCTAAAATAAAGGTTGTCGTGAGCAGTAACATTTTCCCCCTTTTACGCCTATTGATCCCTTCCTTTTTCATCCTATCTTATAGATCACATTTCCCTATGTGCAGATTGTGAATCACCATCAATCTTATCTTAAAAGATTATAAGAATCTCAAAAGAATCATATTCAGATTTTGAAAGCACATCTGGAAATTAATTTCATCATTGCATGTGCCCACGCTTAGTGACTGAATTGTTGCCAGAATTGGAATTTCGAGTTTTCTTTGTTTCTTTTTCATCTTTTTGATTCAATTTTGTCTCTAAGGTGTTGAAAATCATCTGCAAACAATTATAAGACAATTCCATTAATTTTGAATAATATTTTCAACACATTAAAGAAAATTAAGTACAAAATAAACACAAATTAATGACTTAACAGGTCTTCTGCGTAACTCTGAATACATCAAACTATTAACTACATTACTGTAAGGAATAGAACTCATCATAACTTTCTTCGACTTATTTTGATGCACTGGTTTTTTTTTCAACTTATCACCTTTAACTATGGGTGATATATTGGGTTTCCAATCTTATATGTTGATTCTCTTCAACATTTTATCAATATAATCCTTTTGAGTTAGGCATGTAAAATTTTATCAATATATCCTGTGAGTTTCGAACAGATTTAGACACGTAACTTCACTTTGATTCTTCTGATTTGTTTTAGTGCTTGCATCTGTTAGCTTTGTTGGTTCTTATCAGTAACCAGTGTTTGTTTTCCATATCTTTTCTCACATTTATGGTGTAAATTTGGATTATTCGTCTTATATCTCGACACTGAAAAGATACATGTGATCAAGTGTTTGGTTCATAATGTTCAAACGTTTGTTTTCCTTAACTGTTTTCACAACTATAGTGTAATAACTTTGGATATTTCTTGTCTTACGACTCAACATTAGAAAGAATCCAAGTGATCAATCGTTTGATCTATAATTTGCAAAGTTTCTATTCAATGATTTGACTTCTCTATATCTGCTCTGAGTGTCACATAACATGCAAATAATTTATTTTATTTGTAAAGTATCTAATCTTTGGGAGAGTTTCTATAGTGTAGGTAGTATATAGCAACAAAACTAATTGTTTACTAATAAACTGATAAGTCAACTTTGTTTTTGGCATTGAAATGTTTACCTTTTCTATATAGATGCTTAGTGTTTGGAACCTTTCTGCGTGTACCTATGAGACCTTTAGACACTCCTTATGATTTACATTAAATTGTAGTTGGATATAGTTTCCATTTATATTCTTTTGTTCTTTAACTTTCAATTTCAGATGCATTAACTAAGAGTGAAAAAATATAAAAAGTTTGGTCATCTTATTTAAACATATTCACTTTTTCAAATATCGAGTTTGTTGAATGAATTGCATATGCTATTTGCTCGATCTTAGATTGATGAATTCTTTATGTTGCTAAAAGCAGTCTTGCAGCTCAGCAGAGAGAAGTTCATGAACATAACAGCAGTGAAGGATATGTTGATAATCAATCATTGTTGAAGCTGGTATAACATTTTAATATTAAATCTTAACAGCTATTAATCATTAAAACTATTTGTTTGGGTTTTGCTTTTTATGTTCTATAATTCCCTCTTTTTAACTCTGGAAATATTATCTTCAAAAATTAAGTGCTTTTAATCAACCACATAAGTAAATTATATTTGGGCATTATCTGTTAAGGAATCACTTCTTCTTTTTTCTCTCCTACTCTACTTTATGTCATCAACTATTTTGAATTATTTAATATTTGTTCTCCTACATCGTACCTTTTTTGAACAAATTTATGTAAATGCATTAGAAAATTTATTTCTTACAGTCATGGCTCATTTGAGTTTGAGTAAAAATGCCAAAAGAAGAAAAAGTCTTGTGGTTGTCTTGACTGTATGGCTGGAGATGTGTAATGATGTTAGTTGGCTATTGGGTTTATTGGCATCATAGGCATCTTTATATAGTTATAGGCCAAGGGTTAGATGTTATCTTCTTGATTTTTATGCAAATCGAGATTATGTGAGGCAAATTGTGCATGACAATAGTGAGTCATTTATTTCAATGGTTAGGATGAATAGGCAACCATTTTTTAAACTGTACGAAATGCTAGAAAGTATATGAGAATTAAAGGTAAAAAAACATGCTTACTGATAAACAAGTAGCAATTTTCTTACATATTAGTGCTCATCATGTTAAAAATCGAGTTATTAGGAAAAAGTTTAGAAGGTTAGTTGAGACAATTAATTGGTGTTTTAATAATGTTTTAAATGCAGTGATGCATTTGCAAAATCTTTTGTTTAGAAAACTTGAGCCTATACCAATAAATTCTTTGGGCCATCGGTGGATGTGGTTTAATGTAGATAATCACCCTATTACTTTTATAAGAAAATATAGTGTATGTGAATAAAGTTCCTCATTATTGTTTATTTCATTTGAATTTTATAATTGCTTAGGTTCTCTAGATGGGACATATATAAGGGTTAATGTGCCAATTAAAAATAAACCTAAATTTCGAACTCATAAGGGCGACAATTAAATATGTTAGGTGTGTGCACACCTGACATGAAATTTATTTATGTTCTTCTTGGTTGGTAAGGTTAGTAGTTCATGGTCAAGTTCTTCATGATGCAATTACTAGGAGCTTGTCATGAGGCATTTTTAGTCTATGTCTCCTAGTAATTGCATCATGAAGAACTTGCAATTTTGTTAAGCTTTCCTAGGAAAGAAATGATAAGCTTTCCTCATGATATCATATAATAGGGAGATTGTTAAGCTTATCATGAGGCATTGTTTGAAATTTTGTATCTGAGATAATGTAAATTAAATACTTTGTATAGTGTTTCTTTTTATACAGGTTGCTATTACCTAGTTGACACAGGTTATACAAATTGTGAGGGATTTCTTACACCTTTTGGGGGTCAAAGGTGAAGTAAATCACTTGTTAGTATAGTCTTTACGTACAATATACAAAATGCACAAGAAGGGGAGGGGTTTGAATTGTGTATTCTTTTTGTGAATACAAACCCCCTTGATATTTCGTTGAAAACTAACTTTTTCAAAGCTATTAAGTGAATATCAAAATACTTATATGAAAATATCTTCGTGATTAAATCGGAATTAACTTATATTTACTCGTATAATAACAATAGAAATTAAAGTAGAGAGTTAAAGAGTAGATACGGTGATTTTATCCTAGTTCAACCTAAACCTTGGGCTACGTCCATTCCTCAGAATTCTTATGAGATTTCACTATTTTTCTCGAAATGTACAAGTATTCTTTCTCTTCAGAGCCTCTTCAGGTCTCTTACACCAAGTATTATTTTCATTCTCTTAGCCTCTTAGTCTCTCAACTTTTCCTTTCTCTCACTAGAAAGATATTAAGGCCTTTGTTACAGAAAAGATTGCTCTTGTGTTTTGCACAATGAATACAGTAGTTCAAAAACTACGATCTCAAAAACTTTTTCACTAACTGGTTCAGTCTTCGACTCCGACTTGTATTTATAGCCTTCATCTTCAACTACTTTTTGATAACTGCTTCTTGTTTCTTGTAGAAATCATTACTCAGTTGAGTTCTGTAACTAACTCTAACTGACTAACCGTCCAACGTACTATCGTGTCTTCGTCTTCGTATCATCTGTGTTTTTACTCTTCCTTTTGTGTTTTCTTCCTTCTGTGTTTTCTTTCTTCTTCTTATTAAAATAGTTAATCTATTTCTAATATTATTATTATTTGATTGTCACCAAAATTATTTGACGTGAAGTTATTTTGACTTAACAATCTCCCTCTTTTTGATGATAACAAATAATCATAATGTTAGAAAGATAATCAATTATTATTTATATACCGAATAAGAAGATATACAATTATAAAGATTGTAAGTATGCAATACTATCTTCTTTTTCTTTTCTGTGGTCTCCCCGTGTACTTTCTTCTTTCTTCTCTTCTCCTATCTTTCTCTCCTTTTTCTCTTCTCCTCTTCTCCCCCTATTTTTTATTAATAAAAAATCATGATTGAAGATGTTTCATAATTTTAGAGAACATTCGTTGCATCTCAGTGCGGAGTAACTTGAGGTCTTCTTCCATAGAAACCCGTAAATGAGCTACTTCTTCATGTAAGTCACCCACTGAGTCATGCAAATCATCAACCTTATCATGAATTTCTTTAACTTCCTTGACTAAGGCTTCATGACTCCTCTGCTGTATGTGAATAACTTCTTCCAAACCAATAGTAGGATCATATTGAGGTTTTCTCAGTGGAAGGAATTTGTGGCAACAAATGGTTCTGAAGGTTGAACATCTAGTTCAATGATTGTAAAAACAGGAGGGTTGAACGATAGGTTTCCTTCAGGGAGATCAAGATCATCAGGTCTAGGTAGCTTTGGAACTTGTTTTCCAATAAGGTGTAGTATATCTCTAATTGAAGGTATAGAGCTCAAAGGTCTAAAGTGCATGATTAGGTGCACAAAAGTCTCTATGTTGAAATTGATACCTTTAATCCTGATGGTTCTGTACTGCCCTTCTGTTATTCTGCCAACTACCTAAGAAGTTTCATTTGTGGTAAAGCGCCCACAATGACTTCCTCATGCTTTTGAGATATGGTGGGAAACATAGATTCCTCTCGGTTGAGCTGCATAACATGTCTCATCTATGTTCCTTTCTTCTTCTTCTATCTGATCATCTATCATATCACCTGTAATTCCTTCTGGACACATTTTCTTCTTCCCCTTATCTTCATTGTATACAATGGAAGGTCTTGGCTGTATGTCTAGTATAATCTTGATCACTGTTCTTTTTGTGATTAGGTAAATAGTGTACCTCTCCTTGGTCATTTGTGTTGGATATGATTATGACTTCTCATCTCGTATAACACCATACAACCTTTTCTCTTCATGATTCAATAGATGTATTAACCGACTATTTATTAGTATAGGTTTAAATTGTACCTTGACCAACCTTTTTAAGGGTTCTCTTATAATTATTGAGCTTCTACTCCTTACAGTTCAACTTCTTCAATCATTTTTAGTTTCAAATCCTCTTTTCTCATAGGTTGGGAAGGATTAACCTGTGCTGAATTGTGTTCAACTGAATTTTTCTTTTGTTGAACCTCAGTTGGAGTACTATTTTTTTTTGACTGGTTGTATGCTTCTTACTTTCTTCTACCAGCCTAGAAGGGGTTTTTTTGTTGGGGTTGAGGTTTCTTTCTTTTAAACACCAACTTCCTCTTAATTTCTGTTTCTTTAGTCAATTTTGTTGGCTCCTCTTGCAAAATTGAGACTAAAGATCTAGTTGCATGTGGTGTTTTCTTTCAAGAGTCTCCACCTTGAGTCAAACCTTTCCCTTTCTTTTGCTCTTATTGACGCAGGGTTAATATTCTCGATTGTTTGGATTTTTCTGAATGAAGTGTCTCCCCCTTTCTCTTTAAAGACACTTGTTTCTCACACTGTTGCACCTACCTTTCTTCTCAATGAGAAATCATCTTAACATTCAGTAATTCATCTGACAGTTTCTTCTTTTCTTTTGCTGACATTCTTCCATCGGATTGAGATTTTGTTTTCCTTATGGGAGTAACCTTTTCACTCAAATAGCGTTGACAACACGCTCCCCCTCAGTCCTTGCTTTCGCCATAGAATCTGTATCTTCCTTTTCTTGATTCTTCAAGCCCATTTTACTGACAGTTGTCACGTTAATGACGCTTTTGATGTTCATCTTCATTCTGTTTCCTCTCTTAAGAAAAATTTCAGAATCTCTGAAGATTCTTCTCAGCAACATACCATACGATAGGGAATTAGAGTTTCTCTTCGACTTCACCATGAAATTGAGGATTAGGTTTGGAAGATCTATGGGGTGGTGGTTGAGTAGATGGAACAGGCATTGCTCATCTATCATCGTCAACACATTCTTCGATCCTGTTCTTAGTAGAACACAATGGAAGAGTAGCGCATGTAGGACCCTAGCCTTCAACATAATAATTGAGGCCTTCTTCTCCTTTGGGTCACTACATCCATAGAGTTTTCGATTGACATGTGCCTTCTTTACACTGGCTTGAGTCATCCATATTGTTTTATAAGCGACCTTTGCTCCAACACATAGACACTAGTAGCTTTCTCGATTGACTCCAGCATTACAATGACCGACAATCTATCCACCACTGATACTAAAGTATCTTCTACTACCTTTGCATTCTTCCAGAACTCATATACTTCATTCTGGTAAACTGTCTCATGGACATGAAAGAAGTTCTTCTATCCAGCTGCATCAATCTTTGATTCGATGTCCATCTGGTTAATCTTTAAGGAATCGAAATCAATGTGTCTTCCATAAGTCATTGATTGCTCCATTTGTATCTGTAGTCAACAAAAACTAAACGCGCAAATGTATTTCTTAAGGAGTTGATGTTAGTTTCTGAAGTTGAGAGTGTGAACAAAGAGAACTTGATATCAAAAACAGAGTAATCAAATGTTTTGTTGAGAGTTCTTCAAAATTCGATTTTAGGGTATTTCAACAGTGTTTTTTAGAGTAAGTGATATTCTCAAGGCTTTGAGAAGATTTCCCTCTAAAACTTTCTCATAAAAATTACCGTCTGTAACTTACTATTACTGTTACCTTGAACTCTTACAACTTTTTATCTTCTTAACTAAGAAGATCACCTAGGTCATGACGTGTCAGACAATTGATTACTCAACACTACCATATTCAGGTTTCATCTAATTTGTTTGAATCTTTCTTCACTTATCAGCTTAGTGAAGATACCTACCCATTGATAATTCTTCTTAACAAACTATAGACTAATGATCTTCCTCTGTACGTAATGTCGTAGGAAATGATGTTTAACTTCGATATATTTTACCCTCGAGTGTTGTATTGGATTCTTCGATAGGTGGATAACACTTGTGTTTTCATAGAAGATTGGGATTTGTTCTTCTTGTGTTGAATAGTCTTCTAACTGGTACTTGATCCACAACGTCTGTGAGCAACAACTTACAGTTGACATGTATTCAGCTTCTGCAGTGGATAGAGCTATTGAGCTTTGCCTCTTACTTGACTAGGAATGTGACATCCTCCACTCGTACTCTTTATATCAATCCTCAAAATTCTTTTGACAGCAATATAATGAGATTCTCTAGGATCTACTTGAAATCTTGCACACAAAAAAATACTAAACAAAATATCAAGTCTACTTGCTATAAGGTAAAGTAAAGAACTAATGATTCCTCTAAAAAAAGGTTTGATCAACCTTCTTACCAACTTCATCCTTAGATAAAAGGTTTGAAGGATGTATAGGAGTTGACATAGGTTTCACTTTTTCCATTCCATACTTAGCCAACAGTTCTTTGATATATTTCTGTTGATGAATAAAAATCTTTTCTTCGGTTTGCTTAACTTATAACCCAAGAAAGAATTTTAATTCACCCATCATGCTCATCTTAAATTCATTCTTCATCAGATTCTCAAAACTGGTACATAGCTTTTTAGACGTTGCACCAAAGATAATATCATCAACATATATTTGTACTATGATAAAATCATTCTTAATGCATTTTCTAAATAACGTCTTATCTACATGTTTGTTTCAATCAGAAAAGAACTTACACGATCATACCTAGCTTGAGGAGTTTGTTTCAATCCATACAAAGCTTTATGAAGTCTACAGACATAGTCTGGTTTCTTAGAGTCTTCGAAACAGGGAGGTTGCTTTACATAAACCTCTTCATCTATAAAACCATTCAAAATGCACTTTTCACATCTATTTGAAATAGCTTTATATCATGACAGACAACATATGTAGGCAAGATCCTAATAGCTCCTAATCTGACAACAAGAGCATAAATTTCATTATAGTCTATTCCTTCCTGTTGATTATATCCTTGAGCTACTAATCTAGCTTTGTTATGACTTACTCTACCTGGCTAGTCTAGTTTATCATAAAAACCCACTTGGTTCCTATGATAGACTTTTTAGGGGGTCTGGGAACTAAAGACCAAACTTTATTTCTAGTAAATTGGTTTAACTCCTCTTGCATGGCTAAAATCCAAGCTTCATCCTGAAGAGCTTCATCAATTTTCTTAGCCTCTATTTCAAAAATAAAGGCTACATTTGCTTCTCTTCTAAATTTCGACCTAGTTCTCACACCTTCTGAAGTTTCTCCTATAATTAGATCTTCTGGGTGAGAAGACTTATATCTCTAGTCCTTTTTCAGACTAATATTTTCAGGAATATCTTCTACTTTGTCTAAAGGAGTATCTGATAGTGAAAAATCTTCACTATCAACCAAGGGTACTGATAAGGTTTCATTATCAGTATCATTCCTTCTATTTGGTTGAGAGCTATCATCAAATTTGACATGAATAGACTCTTCAATAGTCTTAGAAGTAAGATTATAAACCCTATAAGCTTTAGAAGATAATGAATATCATAGAAAATTTCATAAATAAGTCTTAGAATCGAATTTATCCAAAATTTCCTTTGTATTCAATATAGTACACTTGCAACCAAATGGATAGAAGTAAGAGATATTTGGCTTCCTTCCTTTCCATAATTCATATGGAGTTTTCTTTAACAAAGGTTGCATAAGTATTCTATTTTTAATATAACAAGTTGTATTTACAGCTTTTGCCCAAAAGAACTTAGGAAGATTCATTTCACACAATATAGTCCTTGCCATTTGCTAAATTGTCATATTCTTCCTTTCTACAACTCCATTCTGTTGTGGAGTTCTAGGAGCAGAGAAATTATGGAAAATTTCATTCTCTTCCCAAAATATTCTAAATTTTTATTCTCAAATTCACCACCATGACCGCATCTAATTCCAACAATAGAAATTCCTTTTTCATTCTGTAACTTTTTGGAAAGCGTCTTAAAACATTTAAAAGATTCATCCTTATCTGACAAAAATAATATCCAACAAAATCTAGTGAAGTCATCAACAACTACGAGACCATACTTCTTTCTGCCAAGACTTAATGTCGTAGTTGAACTAAATAAATCTATATGTAACAACTTTAGAGGTCTAGACGAAGTTACAATATTTTTAAAAGAAAAGGATGTTTTAACCTGTTTTCATTTATGACACCTTTCATAAAAGAAATCCTTGTTAAAACTTATTTTTCGTAAACCTCTTACCAAATCATGTTTGATCAACTTAGAAATATGTTTAAAACTAACATGACCTAGCTTTTTATGATAAATCAGTTTTTCTTCATCTGTTGATATAAAACAAGAAATATTTTGACTTTGCAAATCTTCTAAATTGATTTTATAAAGATTGTTTCGTCTTTTGGCATAGAAGAATATGGAACCGTCCTTGTTTTTTACTACAAAAGAATTTTGATTGACGGATACTTCAAAACCAGAATCACATAATTGACTGACACTAATTAAATTATGTTTTAAACCATCAACTAGCAGAACATTATCAATAGATGCAAAGGAATCTTTATCGATTTTACAGATTCTAATTATTTTGCCCTGCTGGTTATCTCCAAAAGTTACCTATCCTCCCTTCTTATTTTGAAGATCTAGGAACATAGACCTTCTTCCTGTCATATGTTACGAGCATCAACTGTCCAAATACCATTAGTGCTGGTTGCTTTTTCCAAGGAAGCAGATCTGCAGTAGATATTATGTTTTTCTTAGGTACCCAGATTTTCTTGGATCCTTTAGGGTTAGTCTTATAATAATTCATGGAATGATGATAAGACGACTGGTGATACTTCTTTTTATATGGAACAAAGTTCTTTTTATGACGAGTATCGCTTTTAGTAAACCCTAGACCACTCATCTCATTAGGGGTGTCTGTATCTTCCTAGCATGTCATTCATTTTCTTCGTACTTTTGATAAATGTTGATAGATCTGCTGAACGAGTATTAATTCTTTGTTTCAGCTGATTAATTTCCTTGGATCTATCTATAGTAATTTTTTTCTTCATATCGTCTACTCGTTTCTTCAGGCAGACATTTTCTCTCTCTAGCACTTATGTGTTTTTCAAGTTTTCTACAAACTTTTTCTTTAACGATCAATACTGCTTTAGTATAGCATGTGAATCTTCTAACAACTCTAAATATGCATCTTGTAATTCATTAAAGTTAGAAGTTACCTCCTCGTCGCTTTCTTTTTCGTCTACCAAGCATATATTTACTTGAACTGATTCTTTTGAATTAGTATCAGATTCGAACCAATCCAAATCTTCCCATGTTGCTATCATGCTCTTCTTATTTTCTTTATTTTTCTTTGTTTTTCTTCTTAGCAACGGACATTCAGACTTATAGTTTCATAGTTTATTGCACTCGTAGGAGATGACAGATGCTTTCTCGTTCTTGCCTTCATCTTTGCTATTCTTCTTAAAAGAGAACTTTTTGTTTCCTTTTTCTTTCTTCTTCCACATCCATCTGATCTTTCTCGAAATAAAAGATAATTCTTCATCATCTTCGCTTGAATCTTGTTCAGATTCACTAGTATGGTCATTCTTGATTTCTTCAATCTTTAATGCTTTTGATGATGAACTTCTCTTTTTCCGAGTCTTATGATTCTTTTGTCCAGCCTTTAATGCTATAGATTTATCCCGTCTGGGTTTGTCTTCTGCATCAAGCTCCACTTCGTGTATCCTTAAAGAACCAAGTAATTCATCAAGCTTTAATATACTCAAGTCCTTGTCTTCTTGTATTGTAATGACTTTAGGTCTCCATCTTTTCGACAGACTTATAAGAATATTTCTAACATGGTCTTGATTATCGTAGATTCTCCCAAGAGTTTTCAGTCCATTAACGATAGTTTGAATCTCTAAACATTTGAACAATAAACTCATCTTCCTTCATTTTAAACAGCTCATACTGGTGTACAAGAATGCTTATCTTGGATTCTTTCACTTGGTTGGTGCCTTCATGTGCTATAGATAGAGTATCGCACATCTCCTTTGCAGTTTCATATTCATGAACTTTATCGTATTCACTTCTGCTTAAGGCACAACTCAGAAAGAACTTGGCCTTTGAGTTTAGTTGGAATCTAGCTTTTTGATCAACCGACCATCTGGTACATGGAATGGCATTCCCTTCATCATCCATTGGTATATGCAGTCCATTCTCGATAATCTCCCAAAGATCAATGTGTGTTGATTCTATAAAGAGCCGTATCCTGTCCTTCCAATAATGATAATCTTCACCATTGAACGCAGGAGGTCTTGTGACGGAAGCACCTTCAGCTATAAAAACATATGATTCAGCTATGGACCTTTGTCCTCACTTTGTAACGATGGTTCTTGGAAACCGAGCTCTGATACCAACTAAAGTAAATCACTTGTTAGTATAATCTTTACATACAATATACAAAATGCACAAGAAAAGGGGGGTTGAATTGTGTATTCTTTTCGTGAATACAAGCCCCTTTGATATTTCATTGAAAACTAACTTTTTCAAAGCTATTAAGTGAATATCACAATGATTATATGAAAATATCATTGTGATTAAATCACAATTAACTTCTATATACTTGTATAATAACAATAGAAATTAAAGTATAGAGTTAGACAGTAGACATGGCGATTTTATCCTAGTTCAACCCAAATATTGGGCTACGTCCAGTCCTTAGAATTCTTCTGAGATTTCACTATTCTTCTCGAAATGTACAAGTATTCTTTCTCTATAGAGCCTCTTCAGGTCTCTTACACTAAGTATTATTTTCACTCTCTTAGCCTCTTCAGGCTCTCAGCTTTTCCTTTTTCTCATTAGAAAGATATTGCGAGCTTTGTTACAATAAAGCTTGCTCTCGTGTTTCTCACAACGAATACAGTAGTTCAAAAACTAAGATCTCAAAAACTTGTTCACTAACTGGTTCAGTCTTCGACTCCGACTTGTATTTATAGCCTTCGTCTTCAACTGCTTCTTGTTTCTTGTAGAAACCGTTATTCAGTTGAGTTTTGTAACTAACTCTAACTGACTAACTGTCCGACGTACTATTGTGTCTTCATCTTCATATCGTCTATGTTTTTACTTTTCTTCTGTCTTTTCTTCCTTCTGTCTTTTCTTCCTTCTATGTTTTTTTCCTTCTGTGTTTTGCTTCCTTCTGTGTTTTCTTCCTTCCATGTTTTCTTCCTTATTGTGTTTTCTTCCTTCTGTGTTTTCTTCCTTATGTGTTTTGCTTCCTTTTGTATTTTCTTCCTTCTGTGTTTTGCTTCCTTCTTCTTATCAAAACAGCTCATCTATTTCTAATATTATTATTATTTGATTGACACCAAAATTATTTGACGTGAAGTCATTTTGACTAATAAAAAGGTACCATTTGAATGAATGGCGTTAAGATTACTAGCTAAGAACTCCAGTGAAATTTTTTAATATGAAAGATGCAGCTGCACGCAATGTAATTGAGAGATGTTTTGGGTTACTAAAAATTGGGTGGGCTATTCTTAGGAGTCCATCATTTTATCCAATAAAGACATACAATCGAATTATTATAGCTTGTTATTTACTTTATAATTTTATTAGGCAAGCAATGAGTTTTGATCCCATCGAGACTGATTTAGGGGATTATTTTCACATAAATCTGATTGCTGAGGATGATTCTATAAGTACTATTGACCCAACTAATGCTTGGGCAATTTGGAGAATTGAACTGGCAAACGAAATGTTCAAGGAATGGTGAGCATCTAGGAAAAATGAAAATTGACATTTGTTATGTGTTCTATTATGTTTAAGTGTTAGGGGGTTTTATATTATTGTTTCTACAAGTTAATGCACTCTTTGTTGTTTATTTTGTATGCTGTTATTGTACATTATGTTGTTCTCATAAGCTGTTGATGCTTAATGTTAATAAAATGAAAAAAAATTAGAATGTTTTTATTTTCCCTTTATTATGATGATTAATTTTTTATATATCAATACTGCTTTAGTTTGCTCGATAAGTATATCAAGGAACTCCCAATCAACTACTAATTTTCAAAGTTCAAAAGGAACAAAAAGAAAGTGGAATTATAAAAAGGATGTTGTGCTTGTTTCCTACATGGTTGATTCGCATAATGTGGGAACATACAATGCTAATACTGGATATGTGAATGAATTAGAAAGATTGGTAGCAACAAAACTCCCTAGTTCAAACTTAAAAGCCAGACCTCACATAGAGTTTAAGATTAAGACTTTGAAAAAAGAGTGGAGCATTGTATATGATATGGTAAGGAAAGATACCAGTGGATTTGGATGAGATAGTGAAAGGAAGATCGTTACTACAAAAGATCATGTATGAGAGTCTTACTTAAGTGTAAGTATGTAAGTATTGAACTTTTAACTTATTTTAAGTATTTTCTTTAACTACTTTCTTGTCATTTATATAAATTATTAATGTTTTTTTTTCATCTTATTAGAGTCATAAGGATGTTGCATTATTTCAAAGGAAGAGTTTTCCTTTATATAATGAGTTGAATGGGATTTATGGAGAAGATCATGCAAATGGAAATGACGCACAAACTGCTCCAGATATTCTTAAAGAAATGGAAGGCAAGAAGGTCTAGGCGGGATAAATGAAAGGGGTGAAGATGAATATGAAGTTGAGCATGGTTCGCATGACATGGATGAATCCTTTACCCAACCTCAAACATCAACTGTTGAAAGACAAGATGAAAATATTTCAGCAAAGAAAAGAAAAAGGGATAATGATATAGGAGCACAAAGTCTTACAGATTCAATTATTACTGATAGTAGCTTGTTGGGTGATAGCATAAAAGAGGTGGTAAAAGAATTATGTAAGAGTATTGTTACTGAAATGATTATTCAACAAAGAGTTTAAAAGTTAGATGATGCATTGGTCAGATAGAGGGACCGATAGATGATGAAAGAGATATTGCATTATGCAAAATTCTTGATCATCCTACACAAATGCTTATATTTTTCGTTCTTATGCCTACTTGAAAACTTGGGTAGGTGGAAATGTTTCTTGCCACACATTGAAGAATATACTAAAATTTAAATATTTTGTATAGTTATTTAAAATAGTGCTGAAACTTTTTTTTTTCAATTAAATAACTTTTTAGTCATTTAAAGTCCTAGATTAAGTTTATTTTCAATATTTTGTTATATTTGCGCAAGGATACTATGTTGACATGAGATGAATAGGAAGACATTAGCCATGGTATTACTAATTCTACAAGTATTGTTAATTTTACCTAATATTATTTCGTGTATAATTATTCCATGTTATTTTATACTGTAATTGAGACTACATAATGAATGCTGATATAAGTCGGACCAAATTTACAAAGTATATAAAGGAAAAATTAACCACTGCATAATTCACATCATGGTGGGTAATAACGGAGATTTACAATAACAACAACAACAACAACAACAATAAGAATAATAATAATGATGATGATGATGATGCTGCTGATGATGATCAAACATCACAAGTGGCTTCAGGTAAGACAGAAGGATTGGGACATGGATGTGTTAGAGAGCTTGGGCAGCATGGAGAAACACTTAAACAAGCTCAACAAAGTGATATTAGGGAAAAAAATATCCGTTAGAGAATCTTGGAGGTCTAATGACAAGGTTGTGGGCTAAGCGTGCTAAAGAGGCTCTTAACAATCTGATGGTGGATTTATATGCAAGAGAAGAACCTAAAACACTTGGGAACATGTCATTAAGGTTTATAATGATGATTTAGGGCTTCAAGCAATGTGTTGGACTTGTTGAAGAAGTCTAGACCTGATGCACAACTTGAAACAACTCATTTGCTGCAATTAGGTTGTTTTGAGGATCTTTGGGCCAATTGCTTGTGCTTCTTATTTTATTTATTTAGAACTTTTAGTTATGCTATTTAGGACTTAAATAACTGGATTCTAGCCTTAAATAAGCCTAATTACGTTTTTGAGTTTTCTTGGGCCTAATCAGCTTGTTTTAAGCTTATTTGTTAGGCAGTTTGTTCTTTTAGACTAGAATGGGCCAAAACCCAATTCCTACCCTTATGAAAGTAGTCCAAGTCAATGTTACGAATACCGTACCGGACTTGGTACCGGATTGGATTCTGGTACGATACTATATCGATATCGGTTAATACCGGGTACCATTTCGGGTAATTTTTTAAATTTATAAAATAGTTCCTAATTTTTTTTAAATTACAAAATAGTCCATTCTCATATTGAACAGTTTTTGTTTATATCTTATCCATTTTAGTTTATATATATCTTTATTATATTCTAATTATTTCTATATATAATAATTATCTAAATATAATAATTTATTG
>JANPWU010000008.1:29132650-29143855 GCA_024707465.1 Erythroxylum daphnites
TCTTCCTCCCATTAAGGAATTGGCCCTATGAGTGCCTACACTATATCGACATGCTCTGTTAAATTATTTCCTCCTACCATATCGATATTTTGGCTTTGATAATAATTGTTACAAAGGTTTTATAAGCACCAAAATTATACTGCAAGTTGTGCCTACTTATTTGCACGACAATCTCACTTAGGTCTTTTTAAACAAAACTCAACCTTCCAAGTGATCGTTAACTAACTAACTTGTTCTTGAACACCTCATGATTCTCACAGTGTTTAAGTCATACTCTTATAAGAGTACTACAAAAGAACTAAACTATCAAAGATAACAAGAAACATATAAGAGTTGCAGTAAAAACCAACATTTATTACTTCCCCAAAATTATACAAATGAATGTTCTCTCTCAATATGTTCCTTCGCATTTATCTCTCTTCTCTAGATGTAAGGTTCAAATAAACTATTTATAGGAACCTCTAGCTTTAAATTTTAGAGTCCTAATTAAACTGAGCTAACTAGATCACATCTATCCTTATCAGATTATATCACACTAATCAATTGGATGAAACCCCTATCTAAATGAGTCTATATCTAATAGGATTTAGCTACATCATAACTAACAAGATAAGAGCTTACATTTAACTAGGAATGATACATCCATATCCATGAAGAAACTATTATCTTCAAATGATCCTCCCACATGGTCTTTAACTTTTAAAACTGATATATATCTACTGTGATCTTATCTACCACATCATATAAGATCTCCCCTTGTTCTCTATCCATTGATGATGAGTCATCCAAGCCCAAAGCCTTTTATAACATACTGGTTTGATCTAATGCTTACCTATATCAGGTCTATTAGTTATGATGTGCTTATTTGAGCACACATTAAATCCTTAGTCACATTTCTCCCCCATGCAATGTGATCCAGCTAACTTTGAACCCAAAGTCCATATTGAGCTATCTTTTAGCCTCACATTTGAATCTCACATCTCGTCGAAGATTTCTGCTAATTTATACCAATGCATGCCAACTCATTGATAATACTCATTTTCCTTACCTACTTATAAGTCTTTGCCTTATTTATTTGCCTCAAGTGTCAAACATTGGTCAAGGCTCCCTAATGCTTACTTGATTCCACAATTAAGGCTTAAGCGTCTAACACTTAAACGGTGTAAACATTATATACCAAAAACCAAGCTCATGTTTTACTACATGATCATATACCTAGTTATTTATTAACATCTATGAATAACCATGTAAAAGGGTTTATAAGATTATATGCAACATCATGATAGAAAATTAGTTAATACATAAGATACATGACCATATAAATAGTTAATTGAATATTTTACCACAAGCGCACAGTGTAGCGTTAGTTAACAATAGCGAGTATGGGGTGATTCCATAAAGATTATATTTATTAGTACTAACTAACTCTTTATTTTCTACTCTAACAAATTATAGCAATGGTAATTGATCAAATTCAAATCTACAATAATAAACTAAAATGAATTTATACAATTAGCTAACTATAAAAGAGATTAAACTAAAAACAATTAATAATGACAATGATATCCGAATTGTAAATCCCCCTAAGAATTTTTATGCAAATAATATTTAATGCAATAATTTAACCTAAAGTTCATTGGATCATAGAAATTTCTCAATTATGCTAATATCTTTCTCAAGATTATTGACAACTAATCCTAGGTTGATTAATTGAACTTAATTACAACTCTTAGAATTGCATTAATCGATTTATAAATTCCTCTATTAGGTTTGATATTGTCTGAAAGATTTATGTTAGTCTATCTTTAGGTTTACATAGAACTATTTTTAATTATGATATATCAATTTGAACAAAGGTTTTCTCCACCTTAAGGGCATGAAATCAAACATATATTAACATACTAGTAGTATTACTTCAAGAATAATAAAGAATGCATAATTAAATCTAATAACATTGAAGAATAAATAAATTAAATTGAAATCACGACACTATCCATCTCAACGTTCTTCTTATCTAAGTACCATAATGATTTAGTCCCTCGTAATGAAAAATATAGCATAAAAAAAATCATGATGAAGTTCCTCTTAATCTTCAAGAAATTCACTTTATATTGATAGAAATTCACTCTAAATTCGTCTCCTTACTTGTTTTTTGTTCTCTCTACCATTCTAGGTCATCTAATTATGTATTTTGAGTTTCCCTTATTTTCCCTTCATTTCTACCTCTTATACTTTTGAGAATTAGATTTCTGGGTGGTCGATAAACAACTACACAGCTATATACTTGTCCATATACTTAAAAAACCATATTATTCAAATCTAGAGCATAAACACATGCATAATATATGGGCCAAAATGTGAATATAGGTAAGTATACGGGTGTGCACTTCTCAAACACATGCATGATCATAGATAACTCCCTAAAGCATGAAACATAACCTTGTTGCTTGAAATTCAAGAATAATAAAGTACATGGACAAGTACAAGGATCATGCACTTTTCTTTCATCTTCATTACTTAATCAAAATAGCTCTAAATCTCCCCTAAACTTGCCTGTATTTGTTTCTTTTATGCCAAATAAGTGAATTACTACCTAAAAATGATGTATGAGTAAATTAAGCACTAGGAACAATACAAACACTCAAACAAACAAGTAAATTGTACTAGATATAAACTTAAAAATATGAACAATTATGGACTTATCAAATTCCCTTACATTTAACCATTTGCTTGTCCTTAAAAAAATCAATTTCATTACTCTCTCTTAAAAAGAAACAATAGAAAAGCATTAAATACATAGAAGATATGCGTCAAGATTCTCCATTATTCATTTAATTTCAAATTTTATTGAATTGTTAAGCATTTAGTTACTTGCCTCATTCTATAAATTAATCTAATTCACTCCATAATTCTTGAAATTTCAACTCAATCCATACCATTCCATTTAATGCATAAGTGACATCCATAGTAAAAAGATGCTAAAACCTTTTAACGTTTTCACTTCCCTTTAAAAAATAAAACACTAAATTTAAACCATATAGGAGCATTTATATGCTTGTTTGAAAAGTCACTCAACCCTTTAAAGTGAGAGTAAATATATCAAAGACTGTTTTGAAATAGGGTTGTCTCTATACGTGTTATGATTCCATAATGTATTTTTACGTTGTTTTTATGAACTAGAAAACCCAAAAAAAATTGTCATTTTCCGTGCATTTAAGTTAACAGAAAATTTTCTAGTGTTATATAGTTTATCTTTGAGCTCACAACATAATGCATCGACGAATCCTTAGGTGTCCCAAAGCCACACTAGAGGCTTTAGTACTTGAAGTACCTTCAGCTTAGGAGGTCAAGCACAGGGATGGTTTAGTAAATGTTTTTCTTTATGAATCAACCCCGTTCAGAATAGTTAAGACTGGCAAAACTATTAATGGAATTTGTTTTTACCTTGAGTGAACAATACAAATACAAGTAGCGGTGATGCGCTAGCCATAGAAGGCATTAGTTGTATCAGGAAGTTTGATCAAGCATATTTGTAAGTTAGGCGTAAAACAGTTTGATAAGAGTAGAGATCCCGAAAGTGCCCTAATTTGGTTGGATCATGATAAGAATAATAAATTTCCATGGTTTGGTGATAGAAGGATCAGACGAGGAATATCATCTAGTCATACCACCTACAGTGTCCAGAAACTCCCAAAACACCAAGATCTTAGTACTAAGGTATAGCTAATGTGGAAGGAGACCATCTATATAGGCTAGGGTAGTTACAGTAACCCAATAAGATGTTGAGGATACATCCTATATGATGATAGGTACCGATAGTGATGAATATATTGAGATCAATCCCAGACTATACACTCGTATATGCTAACAGATTTTGTTAGATAGATTAGTGTGAAGTTAGAGCTTTTAAAGTGCCATATGATAACAACTAATTTCACTAAAGCTACTTCAATAGCATGGAACGCTCATAGAGATAGTTGCATATTACTTAGACTT
The DNA here is from genome assembly GCA_024707465.1 of Erythroxylum daphnites. Classification (NCBI taxonomy): domain Eukaryota; kingdom Viridiplantae; phylum Streptophyta; class Magnoliopsida; order Malpighiales; family Erythroxylaceae; genus Erythroxylum; species Erythroxylum daphnites. The sequence goes on from JANPWU010000008.1 coordinate 29,136,647, forward strand.
AGAAGCTCTCTAATGAGTTGATCTTATTAGATATCCATGAATATAAAGTCATACTAGAAAGGAAATTGATAATAGTGTATTCTATCGAATGGATTGCTTCTAAAGGAAATTAGGATTAGTACACAAGGGAAGTTAGATAAGTATTCCACGAGAAATGTAAGATGCTCCCATCTCTTAGCGTATCAGCCATGATAACTAGAAAATACTAAGAATTGAGTATACAAGTTATTTAGTTTCTATGACTTGATAATTACAAAAGTTTATGAGGTTATTTAGCATTTTAATAATGGAAAAGTAATTCGTGAATATATCTGGAGGATGAAATTGCTTATTACGGTTGAATTCACTGAGGATTAATTATTTATACGAGTAATTAGTGACTAAAGTTTAATATGTTTAAATTTTATGACCTTATAGACTGATTAATTATCAATATTAGCATAAAATTTTATTTTAAGGTCAAGTCTATTTTGATTATGCGGTGATTTATGGATTCATACCAAGTAATGTTATAGATGACATCATGATGGAATCTTTAATCAAGATTGATGATTGAACAATATGTTTTTGGAGCAACGATTAATTTGTATAAGCTTCCAATTATGTGTATATTAGGATTATTTTAATGTTCCTTTTGATGTAAGTTAATTGTGCTATTTCTTGAAAATTAGATGAGTATAAATGGTGGTAAAATTTTCAAGGAAATTGTAGTGATAAGTTTTGATCAATAATGGAAATTTGTCTTAATAGAACTCAGAGGTATTATTTTATAGATAATTATAATTGATGATTGGGAGAATGATAAGAATTATGTATGAGACCTTTGAACAAGTATAATATGGAGATTAGATATGATTAAAATTCCCATAATAAGTTTTGAGGTACCTGAAATCACATAATTGTTTTGTAGTATTAGAAATGGAAAATTAAAGATATTTTTATTGAACGATAGAGTTGTACAGTGGAAGTATGAGGTATACTCCCTATTTGAAGAGATCGAGGTTTGATAAGCTAGAAATTAGGTTATGAGATAGTAAAATTTAAACTCTAAGGAAATTGAATGGTTTTTATGTAAATAGGATATTATGTTAGTGTCTTATGATATGATCTTAATGATTGATTTGCTTCCAAAAAATATGATGGGAAATGACAAAGGTATAATAAATAGTTTACTAGTGGTTATGGATTTGGGATTAGAAAGCTAAGGAGTCCATGTGAGGCATAAGAAATACAAGAAAAATATTATTAAGTTTTGTTTATAATTAGAGACAATGAGAAAGGAAATGTTTATTATTTAGAAATATAGAAGAACAATTGTTTTGTGGAGAATCCTAATCAAAGTTTCATTAGTCATAATCTAAGTAAATGTGAATCATCAGTTAAGTGGATGGTTTCATATATGGTTAAGTTAGCAAAGTTGTGAAAAAACTGATTATTAGTGAGAAAGTGAAAGCAATGATTTCAACAAAGGAGTTTCATGTGGAGATAAGTTGCAAATTCTGAGGGCATTTTATTGAGAGGTAACATTATATTGGTGCTAGGTCAGGAATTGTGTGTAATAGTTATGGCTACACTTAAGAAAGAAATTCTAGATTAAGTCACTCACCAATATGTACCATGCATTTGAGGAACACAAAGAGGCATTATACCTTGAAAGTGATTAAGATCAAAAAGGTATGAAAAGGGTGATAGAAAAGTATATGTTTAAATGCTTGTTAAATCAACAAGTCACAGACAAGAGCCAAAGAACCCAAAAAAAATTTACTCAGCCACTCCCTATTTGGGAATGGAAATGGAAGCATATTTTATGGTAGAAATTTTACGAAATCTAAGTGGATATGATAGTATATAGGAGATAAAGGATCCAATAAAAAAATTGCCCATTTCCTAACCATCTAAGGTAGGTATCCTCTTGATAGATTAATCAAGTTGTAAGTGATTGGAAGTATATAGTTACGTATAGTGTTGGTATGTGATGATGAGATAGATAAAAGAAAATAACTTGGAGCTAAACTAGTTCTGATAACCTCAAATAAGATTAAAAATATGTGGGTCAAAGTGATAATACCTAAAATCAACAGTAGAGCTAAGTTTGGAAATGGAGGAAGAATTTGGAATTAAAGTTAAAAAATCAAAGAATTTTTAAGAATATCATGGAAAGGAATAGTCTATTTTAGACAATGTGACAAGTTAAGCCCACAATATATTAGTCCCTATAAAGTGATTGACAGAATGGAAACACGAAGAATGGATACAAAGTCAAGATCCATATTTTTTAGATGACTAAATTTGTTTAAAATGAAGACGAAATTTCTATAAGGAGGGGAGAATTTGTAATATCCTAGTTTGAAAATTGTACCATGTAATGTGCTATATATGCATTTTATAAAGTATGCTCTATTTATGATGTACTAGAGTCATTTAAGCATTTAAATGTATTATTGATGTTTAATATAGATCACGGATAGGTTAGAGATGGTTTTGGACTTGATCGAAAAATTTCTGAAAACTCCAAAAACCTACGAAGTGAGTCTGAACAAACTTTAAAAGCCTCAAAATGTACTTTCAGGATTTAGGTGATACTTTTCAATGAAATCCGGATGATTTCTAGATGAATAGTAAATTTGAGTGAATAGTATTTTTGGATGAATAATAAATTCGCTTGAATAGTGATTTTAGGGACCGAACCCTGAAAATTTGAAACATACCTAGAATAGGTATTAGAGTTTAATGATACTAAAGCGGTACGAAATAAGTCCGATCGGATAAATTTCGTAAGTTTTGAAAGTTTAGGGTTAAAATGCCCTTTTTGGAAAATAATGAGTATTGGGGATTTTAAACCCATTCAAAAAAAATTTAAAGCATCCAATCAATAAGTATTGACCCTATTTCGAGTATTTTATTGTCAATTTCATGATAAGACAATTGTGGAATATTTTCAAAATTTAATTTAGTTAGTTGGTGAATTAAATACATTAAAGGGCAATTTGGTCTTTTTGTATTCATTAAAGGGCAATTTGGTCTTTTTAAAAGAAGTTAGTGGAAAGATGAGTCATTAGAAGAGAACCAATTAAATGGTGACTAGTGGCATGGGTAAAAGTGTAAATATGAGACATTTTGGTAAATTTGTAATTGTAATTATAATGGAAATAGGGGCAAAATTGTAATTCAACAAAGCCTTCATCTTATTTAAACGTTGGTGGCTGGCCATTGATGAGAGAAACATAGAGAAAGAAAGAGAAAAGAAAAGAAAAGAGAAAGGAGAAGAGAGAGATTCAGCTATGGCCATGGAGGATTGATCCAAACCATTTTTCATGCTCTTCAACCTCCAATCAAGCATCTAACAAGATTTCATAGCTATCTAAGTGAAGAGGAAGAAGAAAATAGGTAGGTAAGCTTACTTATCTTGAAAAAAATTGATTTGTTGGGTTATAGGTTAGATTTGGTTTTGATGGTGTAAATTGCACCCTTTTGATTTAATATTAAGGTTTTATTACATTGGAAGTAATTGGGAGAAGAAAATCAAGAAAACCTAATGTGTGAAGCCTTGGTCAAACTTGGTCAAAGATGAGATCTATTGCCTTAAGTGTTTTATTTTGTCATTTGATGATTTAAGATTAATTAATGACATTAGAAGTTAGTTTAATGGTGAAAGAATGAAAGAAAAATCATGGAAATGATTATATGAGTTTTCGACCAAGGTTAGGGTTTTTAATGTGTTATGATCCAAAATTCTATTTTTGATGTTTTATGATGTTCATAGCACTATTTTGATGCTAATGAAGTAAAGAAATGAAAAATAATTGATATGGAATTAGTTTTGGTTGAAATTTGTACTAGAGTGCCTGATTTTGTAAAAAATTTGTTAATAAAATTTTGTGACTTAAATGTGTGTATTAAAATGTCATGGGAGTGAATTTGGATTTGTTTTAAGTGTTAGAAATCAAATGAAATTGAATTGGAAGAGTTTAATGTATAATATGTTAAGTTTACCCTTACGGGCATTTTTAGTATAAAAATGTGGTAATGAAGTAATAACCATGTGAATATGATTAAGGATGTGGAGTGCATGTGGAAAGTAATGAAGTTGACATGGTTTATGATATATTTAATTGAAAAATGTATTAAGAAGTTGAATGTATTGGTATTAGGTTTTTAGATCGAAAAACGAAGCCAATTGAAGGGTTTCGAAGTGGTGAAAAGGAAACTAGCTAGTTGTGAGTGTATTTTAACTGTTTTATATGACTTAATTCTTTGTAAAAGAATTGATAACATGTTAGTGTTCTTTAAATTGAGTTTATGCAAATGGTTTACATTTGATCATGAAATGAATATTTATACTGACTTTTATGCAAATTATATTTTATAAGTGAATATTGTTAGCATAAGTGTATGCTTTGGCAATATATGAGTTTTAAATTGAAAGTTAAATTTTATATGATTGGCAGTTACATTGAAATAATTAAATTATGAATCTTCCCATACTTAATTTAGAAAATAAGATGAGTTGTAAATGTAAGAGTTGCTTTTCCCTATATACACCTCTAGGCTTTATACATGTTATTATATCGGTATATTTATAACGGTTAACCTATTACGGGTAAGCGATGTAGAACTAGATCCATAGATAGTGGTTAACCAGTCACTAGTAAACGATGTAGAACTATCTCCGTGACTTGTTACAGGTAAGCGATGCAGAACAAACTCTGTAACTACCGATCAATAGTGGTTAACCTGTTATAGGTAAGCGATGTAGAACCAACTCCGTAAATAGTGGTTAACCAGTTGTGGGTAAACGGTGTAGAACCAGCTCCGTGACTTTATGCCTAGTGTACTGTATGGTAAAGAAACTTGTGGTAGGCTATGTTGAGCAAGGAAAGTCATGAAAATAGTAATGCTGCCACTATTTATGTTAAAAGTGATTTGAGAGGCATCGTATGGTACCAATGCTAATGGATGACTTATTTTTTAGTATTAAAGTTTTCAGAACACTTATTGCCACCACTGTTTATTAATTAAGGAAAATGGGAAATGGAAACTTTTATATGATGAGTTTACTTTTGAAATAGTTTTTCAAAAAAATTGAAATTGTGTTTTACGAAATGTTATGTTATTATCAGATTTGATGATACTGAATAAATTGTTATAGAAAATGTTTTACCATGAGCTTTATGATTGTTTGGAATATCGCAGTTATATTGTTATGAAAATTTCAATTTTCTTGTAAACTAACTATACTCACTGTGTTCGTTTAGCTCACTTGTAACACACCACCACCGTAAAGCATATGCTCGAACATCTAGAGGACATTCAAGAACATACCTTATGCAAATGGCATGTTAGAGTAATCACATCCACTTATTATGGCATCATACAAATTATAAGTATTTCCAAAGATCAAAACTCCTCATTTCATTTACAAACTTACTTACATTGTCATTACATTTCATAATCCATGTTTAAAGCTCTATACAAAAAGTACAACATGAAAGGAGAAGCTAAACAAAAGTGTTCTATCTAGACTCCGCAGGTATCAGCTGACCAGAACTTTGAGCCACCCATTCTTGTTTCCAAAATTGACAGTACTAGACTTTTATTAAATTGCCTTAGAAGCTAGGTCTCCTCAGAAACTGAAAATCAACGTTGCAATTTTGATGAATTTGCGAATTCAGTGAGTAAACCATCATCGATGTGCTCACTCAAATCAGAACACAACATCACAAACATATAACCAAATTCAACAGACGTGTCACATTATTCAGAATCAAATCCCATATATCACATCATTCAGCATTGAATACTATATCACAAAATATATCATATTCTAGCAAGTACACATGAACTACAAACATTTCATATAATCATTTCATAATAATCTAATCATTCATCTCAATCTTTCATATCATCAACATGTGCACAAACATTGCATATCACTATATCAACACAATTCAATAATTCTTTGCAATCATTCACATGGTACATGTAAAGATCTATATATAAATGCAAATGCCCATGTGACTCCATTTTCATTTTTACTTTGTTGTGACCGAGCGCCTATTTAACTGTCCCATATCTATTATGGATACCGAGCTCATTTCATAACTGTCCTATACCTATTGTGGATACTAGGCCCATTAATAACTGAGTTTGTGGCTCTTTATGCACATTTCCTGAGCTTTAAGCTTTTTTTCACACTAGTCACTCTAATCACAACTCCTTTATCTGATCATGCATAACAATGTAATGAAATGCATCAAATCACATATTATGCTATCAATACCTTTCATTCAATGTGCTAAATCATTTATCACATTCTTTGGATCTGAGTCAGGTATTCAACATTTAGTTGAGAACACATTTCATATTACACATTCAATTTGAAAAACACTTTCAAGACATTCCCGAATATCAAACTCCTCAAACTAACATTGTTCAGAATCATAGCAATCATATCAATAATAGTTCAATATCTGAAAGTTAATAAAAAACAATTCATTATAGTGGGAAAATATCTAGGTTAATTCACAATACGCTCTAGAAAAGCTATTGCTTTGATGATTTGGCAATGTCTAGATGTTGGCGATCAACTTGTGCTTCTTTAGTGATGCAATACACACATATTTTACACATTACTAAATTGCTCAATCACATGAATATTCAGTCATGCACATGTTTATATGTCATGCTCCATGCATGCTCAATTAACTTTCCTGGGTATGTATCTTTATAGATAGATGTTGACTATTCAATTTGTGCTTATACATACTAAGTCCCTTCAAACAATATATTTTGTATACTACCTCACCTAGTGTCGTTACGTTAGTCAAAATAAAATAACTAAACTACTACTATAACAGCGGTGAGTCTAGGTCGATCCTACAGATAGTGTATGTAAAATTTATGAAATGAAATTAATCGGTATTTAGACTTAACCGAAGGGGTGTTTGGATTTAAAAAAAAGAAAATTAAATGAAACTAACTAATAAAAACAAATTAAAGAAAACATGCAAAAAATGATAAAAGTAGGGAATTCAGTAAGGACCCGGTTCTTTGGGCTGAAGGTCTCGTCATAGTCAACTCTTTGTCTCTGACGAAATCCTTTGGCCACAAGGCTTGCTTTATTAGTAATCATATTACCATCCATGTCGGTTTTCATCCGAAAACCCCTTTGCACCTTATGGGTTTTATTCCTTTAGGTGCAACAACCAA
>JANPWU010000008.1:29155265-29167534 GCA_024707465.1 Erythroxylum daphnites
CAAAAAGATTGATATAGTGGATGAGTGTATAAAAGAACAAGAGGAGTGTAATAGAAAAGAAGTTAATGTTGGAAAGGTAGAACATAAAGAAGAACAAAGAAAGGAGGAGTTAGGTGACAAATTAAAATAGGAATAATTAGTAAGGATGGAAGCACTTATGAGACCCTCCATTGAGAAACTAACCATTCTAGAGCTGAAAATTGATTCGAAACAAGAAAAGAGAGTGGTGGAGACAATTAGAAAGAGAATGAGAGATACAGGATAGAAATTTTGGACATAAGAAGCATAAGTCTTGATGTGATCATGCATAAAACCTTACCATCCAAAAATGGAGTTGGTTACAATAATTGAACTAAAATGGTCAAACTAGTGAGCTTAAAATTAACATGATATGTTCTAATAAATTTACTTTTTAAATTTTATGTGCATTTTTCCTTATTTTTATAATTTGCCAATGAGTTGAATTGATGGATGTTAAAGGCATAAAGTATGGCCATGTTCCTTCTCTGATGCCATCATCACCATGATTACCATAAGTATTCTTACCCTTATTTTTCATTCCTTTTATTTTGTTTGTTATATTTGTTATATGTGTTGTATTTAGTTATGTTTCATTTTCTACGTTAAGGGCAATGTGTTGTTCAAATGCGAGGACATATATGCAATTGCATAACATTAATATATGAATTTGCATTTACATTGGTTTAGTTTTTAATTAGGTTAGCGTTGTGTAAACATTTTGTTGCATGATGTGTGTATTGTGTCAATGTGTCAATGGCATAAAATTGAAAGGAATCAGCTTATCTATAAATATGATCATTTAATTTGTGAAGAAACATTAACTTGTGAAGTTTTTGTTTTAAGTGTTTTTTAGGTGAATATTTATGTTGATTAGAATATTATACTTATTCTATCAATTTATGATACTTGTTTAAATACACATATAATTAAATTCATTTAAATTGGTTGATATCATCAGTAGCCTTTCATGGGAGTGATTGACTAGGAAGAAGTGATAAGGTAAAATGTGAAAAAAACAGCAAAGTGTTTTATATAAATATGTTAAATAAATTTCTTATTTTGCTAACCTGTTTAAAAAATATGTTAAGAATAGAGCTAGTAGCCAGTTGTGAGTAGCGATATAGTTGAGTAACTGGGGACATTCACGACAAAATGTTTGTCTTCGCATCAAAAGGCAAGAATGACACTCCAACCAAGCTTGATAATATTGTGTTGTCAATAAAAGTGAACCTATTGATCTTCTTGTTCAGTGTCAAAATAAATTCCATGAAAGGGTATTTAGTGATGGCTTACCTTTTTAATTGAAAAATAAGAATTAGTGCATACTTACAAGTGCCATAGATGTTTAAATAAGTGTTGATATTTTGGTTGATATGTGTATTTAAATCAAAGCATTTGAACATGAATGGAATAAGTTGGTGTGTTGGAAATTTTTAAGTGATTGATGTTTATGACTAAGTTATTTTTATGAGATTTGATGTCATTATACCATTATTATATTATTGCATGATTGTGTGTTTGTGCATTCGTGTGTTGTGTTGTTTTGTGGTTTTGGTTTTGCTAAGGGAAAAGCAAAGATTTAAGTATGTGGAAGCTGATAGGTGTGAATTATAATGTGTTTTCTAGGTATTAGAGCATGTTTAAGTGCTTTTTAGATGATAATAACATATTTAGGACTAATATTTATGTTGTTATTAGTGTTTTATGTGTTTTGTTTGATTGATTGTTGTTTAAGGCAAGAATTTGATCTTAGATGTATATTTGAAGGGTTGTTTGATGTTTTTGGTGATGAGTGGAGATAGGAAAAAGCGAAGAAAAGATGAACAAGTTGGAGAATAATGTCTATATGATCGTGCATGAAAGTAGCAGTAGGTTGGAGAGCCTCTAGCATGATCATGCATCCCATGCACCATCGTGCCAAAGAGCTAGAGAAAGGCTATGCACAATTTTGTAGCTTTTCCAAGTCGCAAGGTTTTTTTTAATACTTTTAATATTTTGGACTATTTTTAGAAGATAAACACGTGGAAAAAAACCTAGATAAAATTCTAGAAGACTCAAGAATATATAATGAAGAGAAAAACATCATTTAACTGCTACGAAAGCATAATAAGAGGAGATCAAATAGTAAAAAGTTCTAAAGAGCAAGGTTGTAAATTTTGCAGCTCAAGGAAAAGAAGAGAACACTTCTAGATTCAATTCTTTACTCTTTACTCTTTTCTTATTCTTTGTTGTTTTTAGATATTAATGATAACTAAATTTTGATATATAGTTACATTTTTGGATTACTAAATTCCTTTTTAGGAATTACTCTTGATTTATTTGTTGAACTTTACATTCTTAATTTAATGAAATATTCTTGTGATGTTTATTATTTTATATTCAATTCGAATAAAGAGATTGGACTGAATCACTTCTGCTATGTTGTTCAGTGAGAGTTGGTTCCTTAATAGACCTATAAACATAAAACTAATGGGCAATTTAAGAGAGATCTTAATTGCTTATTAGTTATCCATAGGATTGCTTCAAATCCAATTACATAGTTAGAAAGAGTTTGATAGATTGAAAATCACAATTTAATTTTGTCTATTTTAATTAATACTACCTTATTAGATCTTGGGAGAGGGTAATCATAATCATTGGATATCTAAGATCAACTAGGATTAAATCAAGAAGCTAAACTGAAAACAAATAAGGATAGAAGTAATTTCTAGTTTTCATTATTGATCAAATTTACTTCTGCAATTTTCATTGTTTATTTATTAAGTCTTTATTTTTAGTTTAATTATTAGCTCTTCTTCTTATTGTTTGCCTTAAGCAAAATTTACAAGAATTATTAGGTGACTGCTATAATCCTTGCGGGATGAAACTTTTTATACTATAAGATACAATCTGTACTTGTAGTTAAAAAAGTTTTTTAATTAAAAGTTTAATAGTAATTAATGCAAAGTCTTATACTATCATCCCTTTTCTTTACAAACAACACTGGAGCTCTCCGGTGATGTGCTAAGTCTAATAAGGCTCTTTTCTAATAACTCCTCTAACTGCTTTTTCAGCTCCTGTAACTTAACAGTAGCCATCCTGTAAGGTGAAATAGAAATTAATGCAACTTCATGCATAGTCTTAATAGTGAAATCTATCTTCTGTTGAGGCAGTAAACCAAGTAAATCATCTAAAAATACCTCCAAAAATTCCCTCTCTATAGGAATATCGTCTACGTCTAACTCAATACTTACCTCCCTCATATTTGTAATCTAAGCTATATATGCCTTACATCCTTCTAATATCAGTCGTCTAATAGTCGTGGGTGAGATCACACATACTGGAACTACTTTGTGATCCCCCATAATTATCATCTTCGGTTTACTTGAAGACTTTATGATCACCTCCTTTGTATAATAATCCACTACAACTCAATGTTGTGCTAACTAATCCATCTTAAGAATCACATCAAACTCCCTTAAATCCATCACTTTCAAGTCTGCTGGTAGCTCCACTCTACCAATCCTCACTAGCATTCCCCTCTTTACACTATTCGCCATCATACAATCTCCCACTAGAAACCACACTCTTATTTTATATCCTAATGGACTAACATCCCCCAGAAATCTAGAGGCAAACTTTAAAGAGATGTACAAATATGTAAATCCTAGGTCTACTAATATATTTGGCCTCAATATCAAATAATGAAAATCGTATCTAAAATGACATTACTGGCTATGGGTGCCTCCTCCCTATTATATGGTATATCATTGCTTAAGTATGACCCTGTAATGAGGATGCCCCACTAGTTCTTATAACTGCTGCCATTCTGCATCAGGCTCCTCTAGTACTCTACCTGGACCTTTACTTAAACTAACATTATAACTTTGACCATATATTCTTTTCTCTGCCCTCACTCTCGTAACTCCTTTCTACTGTTAAACAACTCCTCTTAAATGCCCCCGCTCTCCATAGATATAGCATATTTGACTGATCCTAGGGGTCTCCAACATGGTCCTCTACGAACTCTCCCACAATTTGCACAATTTTTATCCCTCAAACTCGTTTATTAAAAGATCCTCTGAACCTCTAGCTAACTCCTTTTTTTGATCCAATTGATGGTGCACTAATAATTATTTACTATCCAGAATCCCCACTAATAATATTTTTAAATTTTATTTTTAACTATTATTTTAATTTATTTTTCAATTTAATTAATTAATTAATTAATTATATTTTTCCTTTTTTTCCCTTCCTTATGTGAGTTATTTGGAAATAGTGTAGCATCCCACTCCCGCAAGACACGTACCTGACATCATGAGTGATATTCGAGTCCATGCCCTGCGAGGTTGGCATGCTTGAACACTCAATCAATCAAAAATTGGTATAAATTTTTTTAAAATAACAAATATACACACCTTTTTGCAGAAATCAACATTTAAATCGGGGCCAATTTATTTGTAAACTTTTTCAATCATAACAATATAATCATCAAAATTTCAATAGCCAATTGGGCCCTTTCATAAATACATAACTCTTTAGTCATAATGTATTTACATTACAACATAAATCATATACACATTTTACAAAACTTTTAGAATACATATTATACAGAAATCACGAAATATACAAATTTATACAAAAATAGGAAATTATAAATGCAGACGTGAACTGATCCCGACCTTTATCTCTCACTTGCATGTAGTAGGTATACCCCCGTTGCCTAACGGGGTATTCTTCTGATCCTAAAAAATATTTGCAAATTTTAGGTGATTTTTGGGAACTCAATGATGTAACCATCATCGATGGTTCACTCAATTCATGCAACACATCATTTCACATAACATACAATCACATTTTTGCATAATTGATCATGTATATCACATTGTCACTTAGCCATGGGCAATTTTAGCATTTCAATCCAGCAAACATACTTAATAAAATGCATATTAAATGCTCATGAGATAATTTTCCAATTATTACGTTGTTGTGACAGAGTTCCTGAACTGTCCCGTATCTATTTTGGATACCAGGCTCATTAATAATTGTCCCTTATCCGATGAGAATACATGGCTCATTTTACATAGTGGGCCTTAGGCCCTTATTCACTGTCTGATCTCGAGGCTCTTTTCACTCGTTGAGCTTTAAGCTCTGATCGGTGGCTACTCAGGTCATAACTCCCATTATCTGATCATGCATTCATGTATGGAATGTATTTCACATTTTCAATCAATCATATCATAACACATTTAGTTCTTCACATTCACATTCAAGCAACACTTCAATATCCATTCTACATTTCACAATCATTAGACCTTCTGTCCGAAATCAACAATCAAGCCGTATTCATTCAATCATTTCAAAACAAAAATGAAGCAAACAAATAATTAAATGAGACCGTCTAGATTACTCAGTAGTTGTTCCCGAAGCTAAAGCCTGGAAATTTTGACAATGTCTAGAGGTTGACATTCCAGTTGCTCCTCTATATCAAACAACATACACATATATCACAATTTGTACAATCAAAAGTGTTTAATAATGCATATGAATGAAATGAAATATGTACAATGCATGCTTATGACAATCCCAGATATCTTACCATCAATTCCATCACAAAATCATTCTCATATCCAAAACTCATTTAAGTATAATTTATACTTAGGTTTATGCCTCATTAAAACCATTAAAATCACAATTCATTTCTCATTGAATCACTTCAGATTTTTTCAAGATACCCTATTCGGATCTACTGTTCACGTTCAATGAGAAGGTAAAAATGAGGTAATTTGGTCAAAAACTCTTCTGTAAAAGTGTTCCTCTATGTCTTATCTTTCCATTTACACCAAAATCACTCAATTTGGTTCTATAATTTGGAAGATATGCCTCAAACATTATTGGGTTGTTTATATTAAAAAACAATGTACTATGTACAACTTCCATCCAGAAATTGAACATCTTAGAAACTGAATCATAATTCAACTTCTTGAGACAATTTGTAGGCCTGTATCTCTAGTTTATTACAAATAAAAAATAATCTTATTTGGAATCCTATAGGTCCAAATATAATCAAAACACTGAAGTATGTTTAGTGGAATAACACCAGTTTATATTATTTAAGAGCACACTCACTATACCCGTCCCACGTTTTTCACTCAATATTTCTCAATACGTTTCATATAGCTATGAATTTTGGTAAAGATGTAGTCCAATGTCTGACGAGTCCAATGGTTCAAGAATCACGTCATTTGGAGGTATAGAGGAGAAGTTATGGTCGAAAGAAGCAAGACTGTTCAGAAAAAGGAAAACCTCAAATGCACGATCGTGCTTATGCACGGTGGTGCATTTTCCCATTTAACAGCAAAGTCACCCATTTATCAACAAAGTCACCATCGTGCTTATGCATGACGGTGCATTTTCACAATCCTCAAAATAAGCATGACGGTGCGAATCCATTTTAAGCCCCAAAAGTCACCATCGTGCTTATGCACATTGGTGCAATTCCACTTCTTCTTCTCCACCGACATATCAACTTCAAACCTCCATAACTTTTGATCCAGAACTCAAACATTTACAAACTTTATATCAATGGAAAGATAAAAGAAAGATATACAACTTTCTTGAAGACTATTTTGTCAAAATCTGCCTAGATCAATACAATAAGTTCACCGAATTTTAGATCGAAAATTCAACTCTCTTATTATTCCTTCCCAAAAATTTCTAGATTTCCTTATCTAAAATCCAACACTTCAATTTTTTATTTCTAGTTTTTCTACTCCATTTCATTAAACTCATTTACCATAAATTCATACTACTCCAAAATATACAAGTTTAATAAAAAATCATCAAAAGCCAAAAATTCATTTTCAACCTATTCATGCTCTGTCACTTTTCTACATTTTTAACTTTTGTTCTCAATCTCCATGTTTCCTCCCAACTTTCAATTAAACACTCATTCCCATATCAGACCATTATTTTACAATTACTATTCAACTAAAATATTCTTTTTCTTGATCATCTCTAAAGCTTTCATCAACTCACGTATACACTCATATATATTCATACATGCATTGTGAAGAAACAGAGCATGTATCACCTTTGTATATCTAATTTTCTACACTAATCCTATACATCATTTCATTGCTATTTCAACTCCAAAAATCATTTCCATAACACCTGATCACTAATGATCCATCAAATACTAAATTAACACTATAACCAAAATTTTCATCCATTAACACAGTATTCATAATATATATACGTAAATGCCATGATCATGCACTGACAATAAATTCATCAAATTTATTTTATAAATCTACAACTCTAAAGAATTTGTTCACTACTTACTTGTTGAAAACTCCAAAAGATTCAACTATCTTCAAGTCTTAAACTCCATGCATAAACACGTATTTCATTAAGAAAAATTGCCCAATTTTTTTTTTCTTAAGCAGAAAAATGCATTTAACAATGTGGTAAAGGTGTGGGATGAGGAAAAGCAAAGAAATCCCTCATAAGGTATTTGATGGAAAACTCTGTATATGGGAAGAATTTCAGGGATGGTGATTTCAAAGGAAGAACTAAGGCATAAACACTTAGCCTTTAACTCTCAGATAACAGTAGCTCTCTTTTCTAACAAAATATAAAGTACTCAACACTTGTCAATTTTCCTAAGGTCTAACTCTAACTAAGTTCCTTTTGAACTAATCTCTTTGACTCCCATCTTTACAATCCAACTATCTCCAATTATCTTTGATTCCTTTTTCCTATTTTTCATAAAAATTGATAATTTCTAAAAATCACTAAAATTCAAAAATATAACAATCAAACGAATCAATAATATTTCCAATATAAAACAAATTTAAATTCTCAAAAATTTCCAATCATCACAACCCAATCCAATTATACCCGGAGAATGTCAATGAATGCACGTATAGTCAGATGAATGTTCAAAAATGTGCATGTCACACTTAACTCATGCATGATGTGCATTTTCCTAATTTCTCAAAAATTTTCCATAAATCACAATTCTAGCCCTAATATGGGTAACAGGATGTTACAAATAGTCTCTCTACTAGTTACGGGTAAGGCTACATATTACTGAACCTCCACAGATTCTACCTCTCTGTAGTATTTCTACTGGGCGTTGTTGTTATTGTTGTTTTATCCTGAATCCATACTAGCTATCTGATCTCTACTAAACCTATAGAAACAGCCAGTCTTATTCGAAGTAGCATCGACTCTCTTAGATCGCCCTACAATAGTAAACCATTAATGACTATCGCTCCTCTTAACACACTGAATTTCCTCTCCATAATAACCCTTTGGTTGCCTCTTCAACTCTCCTCTACTTCTTTCATGTTTTATCACATCCTCTACTCTTAGTGCAGTATCTAGTAACTTCTTAAAATCAGAAGTAGCAATTCCCAAACCTAAACGAATCTTAGTCCTTAAACCATGTTCAAATCAGTAACATCTACTCTCTAAATTTTTCATAGCCTCTAATGAATACTTAGACAAAGTCACAAAGCGAGCCTCAACTCCGTCATAGACATCTCCTCTATCTTAACCAGACTCATAAACTCCATCTTCTTCGGATCGCGATATATTTATGGAGTGTATTTATCTATAAACTCTTTCTAAAACTCTTGTTGAATCATCTTCCATAACTCATAAGATCTCTTCATGAAATAATGTACTGTAACATTCTTTCCTAGGTACACACTAAACAATCTAAAATTAACTCCATATACTCTCACCATGCCTCAGCCTCCACAATATTAGTAGTGCCTAGAAACTCCACTGCACCCATCTTATGGATCTGCTCATAGTTGTGGTCTACTACAAAATCAACTCTGGTAGAAGTCGTAGTAATCACTTGTTGCATCATCTGAGTTAGCGCTAACATCTCTTCTCTTACTCAATCTGCTCCAGCATCCCCCTGATCAGGCACATCTAAAGCACAGATGAAATTACTTGATTCCCCAGTCAACTATGGTCCAGTAGTATCATCTCCTAAAACTATCCTAGATAAGATAAGAATATATTATCGATTTTTTTCCTAATTCGCTCAATTTGTCTCTAAAAACATAAACTCATTACCTAAATGTGACACTTCAAAATTCTTAAACCACATTTTAGCCAAAACTTTCCATAATTACATCACTGATTACCAAAACCTTATTAGTCTAGAAAACTACATTCATCAGTCTTAAAAATTATTTGTACAAGCATAATCATCACAAACTATAACATTCAAAAGTATATACCATAAAGCAATTGTAATCTATTTGATCTGCTGGCCCCATCTAGCCTCTACATTGATAATCACGTACACTGGAGTTATCGATAATCTCTATATCTCCTAAAAAATATAGCGACAAGAAATAAGCTGCCTACTTAGTAACAGTAACTTGACCATACTTATAAAATCAAACAACTCAATTTATGCTAAAAATAATCAAATTATAAAATATGCATATAATACAAATATACATAAGCAATACCCAAACTATTCAAACACTCAATAAACATCCAGAACTTTATTATTATTATTATTGTTGTTAATTACTAATACTAATATTATTTCAATTATTACTATTTATGTTTTACCTCTTTATTAAGTGAATTAAATGGGACGTTTTTAACGTAGTAGGCTTACATTCAATAGTTTGTCAACTCTTCTCTACTTACCATCATCACTTACTAAGTGGAAACATAATCATTTGCGTAAATATTAACACAAGGTACCTTATTTCCTCAATCTAATATGATACATCGGTACCACTCCAATACCTGTCCATTGGCACAAGATATCCCTAAGACTTAGGATCCTCTGGTATCACTTCAGTATCTAGTCATCGTCACAAGGTATCCTCGAGACTAAGGATGCCACGATATCTCACTCATATCTTAGTAACCAATCAATATATGACCATCAAATATAGCCTATCATAGGCAAGCCACATATTCACAACTTTTATAGTCTATTTTTAAACCATTATATTCTAGTCTCTATCTAATTTCATATACATGTTTATCTTACCCTAACATTCTTATTCTACATAAACACAACTAAAAATTATAAATATTATATTTTTCTCGAATTATCAAGCAATACACATCATAACACGTAACAAAATATAAATACTGAATATTTTGTAACTTGACAATTGTTTATTTAATGAATAAAATTCTTATAAATTTCATATATTTCAAAAATCCATATAGTTAATTATTAATCACTAATTTATTAATTACTAAATCAAAATTTGTATTACCATAAAATAATTTATTAATAAAAAAATTTCACAATTTTTATGAATCGAACACAATTATTAGGATATAGTTTAAGGTTATCTTTACTTGATTTTCATACTCAACTATTTTAATTGATCCAATCAACTCCCTAATATGTCTTTCGGACCTAGACATTTACAAAATTCTGTTAGACTTTATGTAAGAAAATTTTTCAAGCCCAATTTCATTTAATAATCCAAAATTCACTTCCCCCTAACTAAAATACTCTTAACTATTAAAAATTCCTATTTTACTTGTACATTCTTTTATTATTACTAAAATATGCTTCCAATACTTAAATTCCAAATTTACCATTAAATATTCACATTTCCCATTTTTCCCATTAATTGATCTTAATTTTTTTCAAATTGTCTTCTTCTTCAACCACTCTTCTTCTCGTAACTCCTTTTTTTTCCTCATTTTCCAGCCACCTTTTCTCTATATTTAGGTTTATGGGCTTTACAATATCTTTTACCCCAACACATTGAATTTATTGAATAAAAGACATACACTAATATCTTCCATTCCATTTACCTAAGTTCTCCTCTCCCCTTTCTTTCGTAATTCTTAATCATAGAAGTTCTAGCTCTAATCTTTACCTGTTAAACTCTACAGATCTTACATTTGATCTAATTGTAAATAATTGATTAACAATCACATAATTAACATCTATACTAATGAATCACATACACCCATGAAGGGTATTATGGTAATTATACTTTAAATAACTACCAAAGGTAGTTAAGGTTTTGAATTTAAAAACAAAAGAACAAAAGATAAGAGTAATCTTTAGAACAAAAAACTTCTGGAGAAAGAGACATACAGTAAATGTTCTTTAACTGGTGGAACTACAACAATAGTCCAAGTACGTTTTTTTTTTTTGTTTTGTATGCATATGCAAATATCCTATTTAACTTGATCTATGTGATTATGTTCTATCTTGATTATTTATAACATTGGTATCAGAGAGGGTAATTTTTTTATATTATATGCATGCTAAAATCAAGTTGTCATAAATCTGTGTTGCAATTTGGCTATTGATGATTTGTGAATAATGATATGAATATCTACGAATACGATGATTTTTTATATGCCATTTCTTGCTATATCATACGTCTATTTTACGCTTCTGTTTTTTTTTCATTTTGTTTCCTATAATCCAAAAGCCTAGAAATGTTGGTTTTCATTTTTCTCTTCTTTCTTGAGTGTTGGGAAGATGATTGTTGAAAGAATTCAATGGTGGAAAATGAATTGATTCATTTTCCTATGAAAACGTTAAAAACAAAAGTGAGTTTTCTGTTTTGGTTTTTTTATGAATGGTCTTCAAAAAGAAAATGTTGCTTTTTCGTTTCTTCTCTCTAGGATGCTTTTATTTTCCAAAGCCAGAAGAAAAAAGTTTTAAAAAATGAACAAAACGAAACGTAGAGAAGAGGAGGAAGAAGAGACAACCAAGAGGCAGGCCTTACCCAAATATAAGTATATAATAACATTTCATATATATATATATTCGTGGCAAAAATATGGAATATGGAAATCTAATATGTGTTGGAGGAGCAACAAGCTCTTGAACCATTAAACCTAACCATGGAAGTTCCTGAGGAAGGCAATACGACCCAGCATAAAAGGGATCATGATGTATATGAATTATGGAAAAAGAAGAACTCTTTTTCTCGCATCATCTTGCTGAGGAGCATGGATAATGATATCATACAAGAGTTCTATAAATTCAAAACTGCAAAGGATAAGTGGTCCGCATTGGATGCTCATTTTGGAGGTGCTCAGTGACCAAAGTGAGGTCACTTACAATTAAGTTTGATATGTATAAGAAGCACCTAGATGATACAATGCAAAAGCATCTGAGGAAAATGTCCAACATGGTAAGTGAGTTACATGATGTTGTGTAAGTGTAAGTCGACTTGTGTGCTTATGCAACTCGACTTACACATGTCCAGTACCTATAAGTCGACTTGTACATT
>JANPWU010000008.1:29370393-29381802 GCA_024707465.1 Erythroxylum daphnites
GACTGAGCTTGATGTTTATGCGAATGAGCATAGTAAACAACATCAAGTCAACTCTTCCCAAAACTGAAAGTGCTAAAGAATTTATGAGTTTTGTGGAAGAGTGCTCCCAAACAGCCGATAAGTCTCTTTTTGGGACATTAATGGGTACTTTGACCACCATGAAATTTGATGGTTCTCATACTATGCATGAACACGTCATTGAAATGACAAATATTATAGCAAGACTTAAGTATCTGGAAATAGAGGTGGATGAAAATTTCCTTGTTCCGTTCATTTTGAACTCTTTACTATCTAAGTATGGTCCGTTCCAAATGAGCTATAATACTATAAAAGACAAATGGAATGTGCATGAATTGTACAGTATGTTGGCTCAGGTGGAAACAAGACTTAAGAATCAAGGAAATCATTCCATCCATTTTGTGAAATATCATGGAGCTAGAAAGGACCACTGAAGACCAATGAGTCCTCTGTTAAGATCCAGAAAAGGTAAACATTAACAAATGTCATTTCTGTGGAAAACTTGGACACTTCCAGAAGGATTGTCAACAACGCAAGGATTGGTTCGAAAAGAAAGGTAAGCTTAAGGCTTATGTATGTTTTGAATCAAATTTAACTGAAGTTCCACGTAATACTTGGTGGATTGATTCTGGATGTACAACTCATGTTTCTAATACTATGTAAAGATTCCTTACAATCCAAACCACAAACCCAAATGAGAAGTTTATCTTCATGGGAAATAGAGTAAAGGTTCTAGTGGAAGCTGTCGAGACTTACTGTTTAATCCTAAATACTTGACATCATTTAGATTTATTTGAAACTCTTTATATACCTAGTATTTCTATGAATTTGATTTCTTTATCTAAACTTGATGTTAATGGATACTCTTTTAAGTTTGGTAATGGATGTTTCAGTTTGTTTAAGCATACTTGTATGATTGGATCTGGTATACTTTGTGATGGTTTATATAAATTGAATCTCGATAATTTAATTGTTGAAACTCTTACGACCTTGCATCATAAAGTTGGAATTAAACATAGTTTAGTGAATGACTGTTCTGCTTACTTGTGGCATAAGCATTTGGGTTATATTTCTAAGGAAAGAATGGAAAGATTAGTAAAGAATGGAATTCTTCCAAATTTGGATTTACTGATCTCAATATTTGTGTGGATTATATTAAGGGAAAGTAAACAAAACACACAAAGAAAGGTGCCATGAGAAGCACTCAACGTCTTGAAATTTTACACACCGATATATGTGGACCTTTTGATGTTAATTCTTTAGGAAAAGAAAAATACTTTATCACCTTTATTGATGATTATTCACGTTACAGATATGTCTATTTATTGTATAAGAAATCTCAAGTAGTGAATGTCTTATAAATTTATATAATTAACTAAAGTTGAAAGGCAACTAGACAGAAAAGTGAAAATCATTTCGTCTGATAGAGGTGGTGAGTATTATAGAAGATATGATGAAACTGGACAACACCCTGGTCCATTTGCTAAATTCCTAGAAAAGCATGGAATATGTGCTCAATACACAATGACGGGTACACCATAACAAAATGGTGTATCAAAAAGGCGTAATCGAACCTTAATGGACATGGTTAGAAGTATGTTAAGTAATGCATCTTTACCATTATCATTATGGAAGTATGCCTTAAAAAATGTCATGTATTTGTTAAATAAGATTCCTAATAAAGCAGTCCCAAAGACACCTTTTGACTGTAGATTGGCAGGAAATCTAGTTTAAAGCACCTACATGTCTAGGGTTGCCAGGCAGAAATAAGGATTTATAATCCAAAAGAAAAGAAACTGAATGCAAGAACAATTAGTGGATATTTCATTGTTTATCTAGAAAAATCTAAAGGGTATAGATTTCATTATCCTAACCATAGTACAAGAATTGTTGAAACTGGAAATGCTAGGTTTCTTGAGAATGCTGAAATTAGTGGGATTGACGTTTCACAAAATGTGGAAATTAAAGAAGTTGGTATACAAGTCCCTTTGACTTGTGTTCCCACTACTCAAATTGTTGTTCCTTAAATTGTTACACCGTATAACAATCATTAAGAGCAAAAAATACATGCTCCTAACATTCAACATGAACCTGCAATAGAAGAACCATAGGAAATATCATTAAGAAGATCCCAAAGAGAAAGGAGATCTGTTATTCCGAATGATTATGTGGTCTATCTACAAGAGTTGGAAGATGACTTAGGAATTAATGACGATCTAGTTTCATTTTCATAAGCCATTAATAGTGGTAATGCTAACAAATGGTTAGATGCAATGAAAGATGAGCTTATATCTATGGAATATAATGGTGTTTGGGACCTTGTAAATTGCCTGAAGGGTGCAAGAGAGTTAGCTGTAAATGAGTTTTTAAGACGAAGCGTGACTCTCATGGCAACCTTGAACGTTACAAAGCTAGAATTGTTGCTAAAGGTTTTACTAAAAAAGATGACATTGACTATACGGAAACATTCTCACCAGTTTCCAAGAAAGATTATCTCAAAATTATCACGGCACTAGTGGCTCATTATGATTTAGGGTTACATCAAATGGATATAAAAACTGCCTTTCTAAATGGGAATTTAGAGGAAAATGTAATACATGGATCAACCAATGGGTTTTTCAATTGAAGGTAAAAAACACATGGTGTGTAAACTGAAAAAGTCAATATATGGACTCAAGCAAGCTTCCCGCCAATGGTATCTTAAGTTTAATGATACTATTGTTTCCTTTGGTTTTAAAGAAAACATTGATGATCGGTGTATATATATGAAGGATAGTGGGAGTAAGTTTATCATTTTGACTTTGTATGTTGATGACGTCTTGCGCGCAACTAATAATCTTGGTCTATTAAGTAAGACGAAGAAGTTTCTCTCTAACAACTTTGAAATGAAAGATATAGGAGAGGCAAACTATGTGATCAGAATAAAAATATTTTAGAATAGATCACAAGGGCTATTAGGTTTATCTCAGAAAGCATATATTAATAAAGTTTTAGAAAGTTTTAAAATGGATAAATGTTCAGCGTCTCTAGTTCCAATTTAGAATGGAGACAAATTTAGTCTCATGCAATGTCCAAAGAATGATATGGAACTGAACAAATGAAAGGAATTCCTTATGCATTTGATGTTGGGAGTTTAATGTACGCTCAAACGTGTATAAGGACGAAAATTAGCTTTGTAGATGGTATGCTTGTTAGATACCAAAGTACCCCAAGATTGGATCATTAGAAAGCTGCAAAGAAAGTCTTAAGATATTTGCAAGGGACAAATGATCACATGCTCACTTATAGGAGGTCCAATCATCTTGAAGCAATTGGATATTCATATTCACATTTTGCTAGTTGTGTGGATACTACAAAATCTACATTTAGCTATGAATATCTTTTAGTTGGAGGAGAAATATCATGGAAGAGTGTGAAGCACTCAGTAATTGTTGCATCCACCATGGAAGCTGAATTTATGGCGTGCTTTGAGGCCATGGTTTAGGCTAAGTGGTTGGGAAACTTTATTTCAAGACTTAGAATAGTTGACAGTATTACCAGGCCGCTAAAAATTTATTGTGATAATTCCGTAGTAGTTTTCTTTTCTAAAAACGACAAGTATTCCAAAGGTGCTAAACATATGGAGTTAAAATACTTTGCCGTTAAAGAAGAGATTCAGAAACATAGAGTGTCAATTGAACACATTAGCACTAATCTTATGATTGTTGACCCTTTGACTAAGGGATTACTGCCCAAAATATTTATGGGGCAAATTGACAGTATGTGCATTATTATTGAGTAAGCATTAATGCATATTATGATGACATTTATGTTTTAAGGTAACTGACATTCTAAGCTCATTATTGAATTTGTTTATGATTTACCTATTTTTCCAAACGTGTGTCCTGAATTAAATGGAACGATGATAATGGTTTTTGTCTAAAATAGACATTATTTTTTGATCAATTATGTGTTTCCAATTTATTGATCATTTCATAGATAAGACTAACTTTGCAGTTCATGGAAGGGACAATGTTGTTTAAATCACATGTTCTTAAACGTTACTGAGGGCTAGAGTATTATATTATTGAGGCATATGAGATATATAGTTATGAGGTGCATTCCATTTACATGCATAATGTGAGATCCCATATCCATTGGAGAGGGGAACGAAATACGCCTTCTAAGGGTACGGATATATCTATCTTACAGACGCGTTTTTCATGGCCTAATGGACCAGATCCCATCGGAACTCCGAGGTTAAATGTGCTTAGGTGAGAGTAGTTCTAGAATGGGTGACCTTCTGGGAAGGCCTCGGGAAAAGTAAAACCGTGAGGGCTTGGCTGGGCTAAGGCCCAAAGCAGACAATATCTATAAGCGGGTGATTTGAGATATTACAGTTGGTATCAGAGTCGGTACCAAAACCGTTGTGTCAGCTAGGCTGGACCTCAAAGAGGGCTAGGCCCTAAGGGGGTGGAGAGTATGAGATCCCACATAAGTTGGAGAGGGGAATGAAGTACGCCTTATAAGGGTACGGATACCTCTCCCTTACAAGCTCATTTTCTATGGCCTAATGGACCAAATCCCATCGGAACTCCGAGGTTAAATGCGCTTGGGTGATAGTAGTTCTAGGATGGGTGACCTCTTGGAAAGGCCTCGGGAAAAGCAAAACTACGAAGCGAACAATATCTGTAAGCGGGTGATCTGGCACATTACAGGAAGGTTAAATGTGCTTGGATGAGAGTAGTTCTAGGATGGGTGACTTCCTGGGAAGGCCTCGAGAAAAGCAAAACCGTGAGGGCTTGGCTGAGCCAAGGCCCAAAGCGGGCAATATCTATAAGCGAGTGATCTGGGATGTTACAAGTGGTATTAGAATCAGTACCCGAGCCATTGTGCCAGTTAGGCTGGAACCCAAAGAGGGTTGGGCCCTAAGGGGGTGGAAAGTGTGAGATCCCACATCGGTTGGAGAGGGGAACGAAATATGCCTTATAAAGGTACGGATACCTCTCCCTTACAAACGCGTTTTTCATGACCTAATGGACCAGATCCCATCAAAACTCCGAGGTTAAATTGGTAGTTCTAGGATGTGTCACCTCCTAGAAAGGCCTCGGGAAAAGCAAAATTGTGAGGGCTTGGTTGGGCCAAGGCCCAAAGCAGACAAATCTGTAAGCGGGTGATTTGAAATGTTACAAGTGGTATCAGAGCCGGTATCCGAAACGTTGTGCCAGCTAGGCTGAACCCCAAAGAGGGTTAGGCCGTAAAGTGGGGTGGAGAGTATGAGATCCCGCATCAGTTGGAAAAGAGAACGAAGTATGCCTTATAAGGGTACGGATACCTCTCCCTTATAGACGCGTTTTCCATGACCTAATGTACTGGATCCTATCGGAACTACGAGGTTAAATGTTCCTGAATGAGAGTAGTTCTGGGATGGGTGACCTCCTAGGAAGGTCTCGGGAAAAGCAAAACCGTGAGGGCTTGGCTGGGCCAAGGCCCAAAGCGGACAATATTTGTAAGCGGGTGATCTGGGATGTTACAAATGGTATCAGAGCCGGTACCTGAACCATTGTGCCAGTTAAGCTGGACCTTAAAGAGGGCTGGGCCCTAAGGGGGTGGAGAGTGTGAGATCCCATATCAGGTGGAGAGGGGAACGAAGTACGCCTTATAAGGGTACGGATATCTTTCCTTTACAGACGCGTTTTCCATGGCCTAATGGACCAGATCCCATCGAAACTCTGAGGTTAAATGTGCTTGGGTGAGAGTAGTTCTAGGATGGGTGACCTCCTGGGAAGGCCTTAGAAAAAGCAAAACCGGGAGGGCTTGGCTGGGCTAAGGCCCAAAGCGGACAATATCTGTAAGCGGGTGATCTGGGATATTACACATAGTATTTACGTACATACACGAATTACGATTTAGAAACATTGCAAGGATAGTATATGCACTGAATTGACATATTCCGGGTAGATTTTAAATGATTAAAATGTAATTGTGTATTGAATATGTCTCAAATTATGGTTTGATGGACTATAATGATTAATTTGGGATTTATTGTTACAATTCGGTGATTAATGAAGTGATATATGCATCTAGTCTAGGAAAAATGTTAAATGGCAAGACAAATTGACACATGAAAATTTAGGTTGGTTAGGCCTATGGAATAGTGACACGTGGCATTAGAAATGAGTTACAAATGCCTAACTAATTAAGTGATAAATGGTTAGAACAAATGAGAGACAAATAGTGGTGTAGTTGAGTGACAAATGGACCAAATATTGAGTGACAATTGGTAGTTGAAGGATGAAACATATGGCTTGGATCTTAGCATGACAAGTGTCATGCCAAGTGTCCATATTCTCACCATGCACTTACACGCACGATTTTTCCCACACTTGAAAGATTATTTTGCTTTTGTTCTTATTACATTTACCCCCTTTATCTTCCTCACCACCGACTCACACACATAACCTTTACACTTTGAGTTTTGCCAAAAATCCTACACCTTACCACTCCAAAATCTAGCCATCTTCACCTTGTTATCGAAGCCCCTTTGTGTTTTCATCTTGTTCTCGGAAATATGCTTTATGTTTGCAAGCTTGGAAGGTTAGGTTAGCTTGGTAATTGAAGCGACATATGACTTGTGTGCATCGAAAGAGGAATATTGAATGAAAATTTTTTAAACTGTCTCATCTCATTACATTGAAATGTATGAACAGATGAAGGAGTTATGAAGGGAGTAACCAATGTGTGAAAAAGAGCTTTAAGCTCAGAAATGTGATAAAGAGCCTCGGGCTCAGATGCAATGAGCCCGGTATTTGCAATAGATATGGGACAAAAATGAATTCGGTATCTACGACAGGTACGAGACAGTATAAGCAATCGGTCATAACAAAGTGAAAATGAAGTGAGTCACATGTGCATTTGCATATACATTCATGTGTATATTAAATGATCAATTTGTATGGCCTATTGAATGATTGAATTGATGTGCCTTATTGAACTAAGGTGAAATATTGAATTACCTAAGTCTGAAGAATGTGATGTGGTATGAATTACTATATTATATGTTATGTTTGATGAATTGGACTTTATAATTGTTATTATATTATGACATGAGTGAGTACATCGATGATGGTTCACTTACTGAGTTCGCAACCTCATCAAATTTGCAACATTGTTTTTCAGGTCTAAAGGAGTGCTAGCTCCTAAATTGATAAGGTAGAGATAAAGTACCTGCGTTTTGGGGACAATATTGCTCAAAGGTCTGGTCAGCTGACACTGATGAGTCCAGTTAGGATATTTTGGTTTAGCATCCCATTTCATGTAGCACACTTTGTATGGAGTTGTAGACCCTCATATGTTATAAATTGTAATGACAATGTATGTTTATGTTTGTTAATGGAATGGGAAAGTTCGATCTTTGAGAATCTAGTGATATATATGATTCCATAATTAAGATAATGCTATATGCTCAAATATGCCATTCCCATATGGTATGCGCTCAGATATACTCTAGTATGTTGGGTAAATGCTCTGTGAGAGTGGTATGTTACAATTTTGGTATCAGAGCATGGTTTGGCATCCTTAAGGACATATAGGAGCAGTTTGACATGACATTTAGCCTAAGATTCGTATGGTGATCACAATTGTTGCTTGTTATAGGTCATCCGCCATAGGAGACCGAGTCGTCGAATTAGCTGACCTTGAGTCAATAGGAGCCAATAGAGAGTCTTCTATGCCCCAGTTTGAAAAAAATGCCTTAGAGAGTTCTTGATAGGAGAGAAAGGAAGTATGACAAACTCAGGAAGCAGGGGGTTGTAGACTTCTACGGAAGTACAGACCTTGCTAAGGCAAAAAATTGCTTACAGAGGACAGAAAGGATATTAAACTAGATGGATTGCAAATTCGATGAGAGGTTTGCTTATACTGTCTCGTTACTGCAAGGCCTGACTTACCAGTGGTCGAAGACTATTCCTAGTAGCTCGGTTTGACCTTGCAGAATGACATGGGAAGACCTTTTGAGGGTCTTCAAGGAGAACTTCATGCCAAAGATCTTCTTAGATAGAAAGATGAAGGAGTTCCTCGACTTGAAATAGGGGAACCTCTCTGTAACTGAGTAGGAAGTGCAGTTTAATGAGTTGTTGGGTTTTGCTACGGCTCTGGTCCCAACTGAGGAAGACAAATGTAGGTAGTTTGAAGATGGGTTGAATATGGAGATCAAAACGAGGTTGGCCATTACTAATTTGAGTAGATTTACTGAGCTGAGAGTTGCCTCAATTCGAATTGAGAAGTTACTAAAAGATGAACGAGGAGAGTACAAGTAGTAGTTTAGACTAAGGAGACAGGGTGAGCTCCAAGCTAATTATGGCAGAAGATTCAGTAAACACCATAATAGGCCATCACGATCACAACTGAGATCGAGGCAGTTAGGGGTTAGGCCGAGAGGCGATTTTGTCTATTTTGGTAGAGGTCAGGCATTTGGAGGATAGACCTATAGTGGGCAGACACAATAGATGCCCAGCTATGAACATTGTGGGAGCCTACCTACGATGTGGCTCTTTCAAGAATCATATCAGAGATTGTACCGCCATTGCTGGAGCACAGTTTAGAATGAGAGGAGGATTAGTAATTGAAATGATTGTTCAACAAAGTAGAGTCAATGGAGCGGGAAAAAGAGGAAGAGGTTGAGGTAAAACCAGTTCAGCGGGTCTTAGGGTATGCGCTTGGATATACTCTAGTATCCTGGGTAAGTGCTCTATAAGAGTGGTATGTTACAGAAGGTGTCTCTTTCAACCCAAATCTAGATCTACCTCCGGCGACCCAAACCACTGAAGACCCAACTTCAGAGATAGAAGCAAGCGGGGCTACGACCCATAGGAGCTCTATAGCAGCGTCCATTGTTTTTATTAATGATGGTAGGCCGCCTCCCTAAGCGGTGGAGGAGTTTGGCATTGACGTCTCTGTTGGTGTTGATGTTCTTGGGTTTGCTCCTTCCGCAGGCTAGACCTTGATAGGGCTGAGGGGCGTTAGGATGGAAGTCGGAGAGCCTTCAGGCCTAAAGGAAGCCTTTTTAATGCTATCTTCAATCTAAAATTCACGCAGGCGCATAAACACTCCAATGCAGACACCCAAGAGCCCAAGGTGGTGACAACAAATGCGAAACATATGAAGCCTGGAAGTGAAAACTGATACCCCAGTTACCCAAAGTTGCTCTGACACATTTCCAACACGTATTAAAGGATGACATATTATGACCCTAAAGGAAATTCTTGATGTAGACATTCGGGTATGGTCCTTGGCTCTGATTGGTTTTTTTTTTTGAGCAAGAGGCCAACATTCCCAATGGTTAATGCTTGGGCTCAAGCTAGGTGGAGTTCTAAAGGACTAGAGAAGGTCCTGCTACGTAAGGATGGGCCCTGTCTCTTCAAATTTGGCATGGATTTTGATGTGTAGGAAATCACCGAACAAAGCCCATGGCACATTAAAGATCAACCTTTATTCTTGCAACAATGAAGTCCAGGCATGGACACGGACAGAGGATTAATAGACAAATTTCCATTGTGGGTCCACTTCCACAACCTGCGTACAGAACTATGGACGCTCCAAGGGTTAAGTTATGTGGCGAGCTCCTTAGGTAAACCTTTAAACTTAGATTCTTAAACACTACACATGGAGAGGGTAGGCGTCGCAAAAGTGTGCATTGAGATACCTAAGTTGGCAATTCTTCCGGATAATCTTTAAGTGATGAGTGTGGGAGATAAGGGTGCAATGGGTATGAAGACTATACAACTGTCTTACCCTTGGAAACCAAACGCCAACAAACAGTGGCAACCAACTAGGAGGATCTTTCAATTGGAGACTACTATAAAGATACCAACACAGAATCTTCTAAAACAGAGTACCATTGTGACTACTACTTAACCTGCTGATGTTGTTGCAGAGACACCTGCGGTCTACGCTGTGGATGCCAATAGGAGAACTCCATTGGGGAAGAGCCAAATTTCTAACAGGCTGACTGACAGTAATAACAAATTGGAAACTGCAAAGGCCACGACAACAGAAACAGAATTTGATCCTTTGGAAGATACAAGCATGCTTGATATAAATGTGGAGACACTAATGGAGTTATTGTAGGTTGGGACATCTGAGGTTGTTACAGATAGCCTTCTTGCAGAGGATGGAACTATTAGTGTTGTTGTGGGTGTACTTAATGGTCTGTGGATGTAGTTACTGGTGATGAAGACAATGGTAATCAACTAGTTGGTTTGAGCATTAAGCAAGTTGTCACACATATTTTCCAGGGAAAGACAAATCTTGACAATTTCAGTGCAAACAATGTGGAGAATCTATACAATGGTGCGAATGATTTCACCTCCTAATATTTAGAGCATTGTCAGATGGATTGGCCAACATGCCGACTCCAGTTGCAACTGTTGGGCAAACTAAGAATTAGGGGAAAAGGGATATCGAACAAATAGAGGACTACTATTGTCCATGTCCTAGACATCCCTGGCGATTTTTGCGTATAATCCAAATCTGCAAAAAGGAAATCAGCTAGGAAGAGAAAGCAGAATCCTAAATACCAGAAATGGTGAATGAGCTTTCCCATGAAGATGAAACTTCAGTAGTTCCTATAATTATTTCATGTTGTTGTCTATTATACAGATAGTCATACTATCTTCCTTAGGGAGTTTTTGTTCTTGGGTCATATTGCAATATGATGGTAGGCTTAAAGCCTTGAACTCGTTGTAACGACATTTTAATTCATCTATAATCACAATTCTTTTTCAATTTTTTTAGAAAGGAAACTATTCAAGGCAAGTCTTTACAATTGAGAAACATCTCTTTACAATTTCACAACTAATTACATATCTTAAAGCATAGAATAAGTTGCAGACCATACATTCCCTTACGGTATCTGATATCAACTCAGCTCATTGATTCCAATACAGTGGGGTCGGATCAACATTGCATCCAAACTTTTTTGTTTTTAGTGATCTCTTTATCAAATTTTTTGATTTATAGTTCATTTTCTTGTCATCTCATTGCTCAAATTCATAGAAGAGGCTTCGGAGAAGATTATTTTTATAGTTTTAATAAAGACTCTCCGCATTACAGATTGAGTGTTTTGTATTATATCCCTGAAAACTCATTCTTTTCTTACCATATGACATATACTAAGCATCCAAATATATTTTTAAGTACTAAGTAATCTCTAAAAAGCAATTTGGTGATTGACCCCTGTCCATTCAACAATTTCTTCTCAGTTTGTATACTGGCAAGAAAGACTCTGGATGGTTGAGGCATTCAAACTCTAGGTTGCGGAGGGAATTAAAACTTGAACCTCTAAATGTGTCTAGTCAGACTTTATTAGTAAATATCATATTCTTAATTTGGACCATATTAAATTTGATGGTT
>JANPWU010000008.1:29440179-29451067 GCA_024707465.1 Erythroxylum daphnites
AGAGACATTGAGATGAGTTAGCTATAAGCATAAGTCGACTTGTTTGTCTCCATAAGTCGACTTATGAAGCATAAGTCGACTTGTTTCAGTTTCGGAAACTTCTTCGCTCTTAGATAAGTCAACATGTCTGTCAGTGTAACTCGACTTGTCTGTATAAGTCGACTTGTCTGTCAGCGTAACTCGACTTGTCTGTATAAGTCGACTTGTCTGTCAGCGTAAGTCGACTTGTCTGTATAAGTCGACTTGTCTGTCAGTGTAAGTCGACTTATGTTTGGGAAAGTTATCTTTGGGTTTATCAAGAGCAGTCAGGGTCTAAGTTTTAATCAGTGTATGCTCACCACCAATGTGAGTTAGCAGCATGTGTCAGGTTTAGAGTTTCAGCAAGACAGCCGTCTCGGGAATGGGTTTCAGTCAGGCCCACCTCTCGGGACAGTCGGGCTCCGGGAGCGGGGTCCGACACCTTAATTTCATGGAATTATTGTAACCATGTCTGATTGACCATAACTCATTCTAGCTTTTTCCTGAAAGACCATCCATTAGTTTTCTTATTACTCCAAGAGAAGAAGTGTCCATCCGCCTTGATGTCTAGGACTCCTAACTAATCAACATAATCCTTAGTAGTTTCTTAAAGAGAAGTGCCCCTCTACTTCAATTCTAAAAAGAGTAGAATTAAAATCACTTGTAATTAACCAAGGACCTACCACTCTTCTTTGAAAACATAGTAACCATTTCCAAAAGCTCAACCTCTACAAATTGGGGATCAAACACAACTATAATTTTGCCATAGGCATGAGCTTGATAATTTGAAAGAAAACACTACTTATAACCTAGTTTATTAAGAAACTCAAGATTTTCTAATCTGATTTTTGTTTCCAAAATAGCAAAATTCCAAGTGTTTTCGTTAACCAAAAAATCTCTTAGGGCCAAAACTATTTAACATTCTATACAACAATCATAAAGAAATAACTTTGGAGCCTTTACCTCTACTCCTAGTACCCTTCCTCTTTTTGACTCTAGTAAATTGTTCTTCAAATTCATTTCCCCCAACATTGCTTGAGGTTAAAGGGAACGTGCTTGCTTCCTTACCATCACCCTTTTCGCCCTCCTGTAGAGTTGTCTATCCTTCCATTGGATCTTCATTAGTAGTATTTGTTTACGCTTTTTTTCGTAGGTTGAAGTGGCTTATTTGAATCGGGCAGTGTTGGATCCTCTTTAAACACTTTCTAACTTAAGATCAGCTCATCATTTTCGCCTTTGTCCTCCTGCTCTACACGCATTAGTTCTATATAATCCCTTTTATTGAAAGTTTTCCAAGTTGCCTTCTACCTTTTTCCCTGTAACTTCAATGAAGGCTTCCAATGGTAGTCTATTATTACAATGTCTTCATATAATGTTCCATTCAAATCTAATCTCATGACAACAATTTGTTCTGGTAAATCCCTCGAAATGTCCATATTAATACATAGTCGAGCATAACCAAATATTTTTCTTTTTGCCATATTTTCATCCATACATAAAGGTTGTCCCAGATAACTTGCAATCATACTATGTTCCTTGTTAGTCCAATATTTCAAGGGGGCATTATACAAGTTAACCCATAAAGGAACTGACTTGAGTTTTTTTGTTTCAACTTGGAGCCTCAACTGCCATTTTTGAAGTAACAGTGGAAGATTCATCACATGTCAAAGGCCTTCTTCCAAGACTTTAAGGGCTTGAGCTTTGGAAGAAAAAGTAAATAATGCTAAGTTTTTATCAGCTAGTCATACTTCCACCAACTTTTTGTTCTTCCAAATATTATTTGCCCATTTTTGCAACACTAAAAAAGGGGACCTTTTCTCTAAAAAGAATCCCATTAGAGAAGCCTCCCAAAATCAGGCTCCTTCTTAAAAGACTTCCGAATCTGGCAAGACTATAACTCGACCCATGCCTTTGGAGGGGAGTAATGAAGTGTTGTGTCTCCATCTACATCAATCACTTGCTTCTAACCTTTCTTAAGATCAGAGGAGGAGCCCTTCTCAGATTCTTTGGTATTAGCTAAGTTGCAAGAGGATAGCAAGGGAAAATCAACGGGATAGTCCGCACAAAAGGGTGAGGGTTTAGGGCCCGCATGATGTTCAAAAGTAGAAGTGGAAAATATGCAGAGTTTGGAAAAAATTTACAAAAAGTAGTTACTAAAAAGAGAGGATGGAAAAGCTCCTATGAGAGAGAGAGGGACTCAGCAAGTACAATGGTCGAGTTTTTGTGGTTTGAAGGGGGGGAGGTTGATGAGAGCCGAGAGCCAGAAATGAAGAGAGGCACTAGACAGATAAAGAGCTGAGAACTGGAGACGAAGATGGAAGAAACAGAGTGATCTAGCTGGATGAAAAATAATCAACCTAAGAGGCAAGACTCCATCTCTAAGGCATGGAGATGAAGGGAGATGGAGCACTGCTGCCGCGACAAAGCTTAGACTCTTGTAAGCTTAACAACTAACTCAATCCTTTTCCGTTAAATTTCCTTTCATTTCCATTTGTTGAACCTGGCTTCCAGCTTCTGCTGTTAAAGGCCTGGGTCCTTAGTTCTTTCATGCATCTGGTTTTCTTCAGAAAAAAAAAAAAAAAAAAAAACCACTATTAGATCACGATGGCGTAAAGAGGGCATGATAACAGAGTAAAGTAGCTGATCAAAGGAATAAAGGCTTTAACTGTAAAGAGGGCATGATAACAGAGTAAAGTAGCTGATCAAAGGAATAAAGGCTTTAACTCTGAATCTACTTCGGATTATTTTCAGTTAGTATTGTCGGTATGAGTTTTTCATTTCATGCCACAAGCAAAAAATAGTGTCATAAACATCATCCTCCAAATTACTATCTTCAACGCGTGATACATTTAGGAGTGTCTTCAGCCACTCTTCATGAAGTGTTGAGAACTCTGACCTCTGTTCACTAGACTTGAAACTTCTTCCAAGTGATTTTTTCATCAGCTGACCTGCCATTGAGGCAGCTTCAACCACCTGCTCTGGTATCCCGGCCATTGTTGCCACCTGTAATCCATAGCTCTCTGGGCATGCCCCAGTGTTAAGCCGATACAGAAAAACCAGATCCTGATCACCTCTAAGCTTTTTAGAACTTGGTTTAAAAGCACAGGCCATATGTTGCAGAGTAACATGTGGATGACGAAAGAATTCCTTTGTGAGCGGATGATAGTGTGTTGCAAAAAGTAATCGACAATTGACATTCTCAACAAGATGGCGGAAAACCTGTTCGAATATGCACGGAGCATTAGCTCTATGATGGAGAAGACCGATAGACTAAGTTATTTCTCAATTTAACTATATTCTACTCCTTAATCAGATATTGATCGGATAGATACCGAGGTCGTAAACACACAACTTGTACCTGCACCAGCATTATAAATACATTCTGCAGCAATGCATTTCCTAAAGTGACATGCATTTCTTGCCTTTGTAATTTCTACATTCCTTAAGACTGTTTATCTAAGGTCAGAAAAGATCGGAAATCATTGCAATTCAGATCACCTTTGTAAATTCAACAATGTAACACCATTAATTTGCCCGTGAGCTGGTATGATTATGAGAATAAATAATCTGGGATACCATTTTAATTCTTAGAAAATTTAATGCACAAGTAAATTAAATACAACATGCTCAAAGAAAGTGATCTCACAGCATAAGCAATGGCATATCCATCAAAAGTGCTTGTTCCTCGACCCAGTTCATCAAGAAGAACAAGAGAGTCTTGAGTGGCATTTTGAAGAACTGAAGCAGTTTCTGCACACTCAACAAGAAATGTACCTGGAAAAGACAAGATTCATTTCCAGTTTGCACAATCAGGATGTGTCTTTGGGAAGCTTATTGTGACACTCTAATGTATGACATGACTGTCAGTGTGCATTTCAAAAGTTGAAATTGAAAAGGGTAACATCATATCCAAGACACAATTGTAAAACGGTTCAACCCTGAGATACCAAAATCTACCAACAGTGAGGCAGTAGTGAAATTATGCAAAAGAACTTATTTATAAACAAAATAAAAGAGGGTACATCATTCAACCACAAGCTTTAATTTGATAGAATGAAAAGTGGGAGTTGAAGTAAGAAGTTTTCCCTTACGAGACAGGGGTTAATAATAAGTTAGATATACTGTCCTAATTTGCTCAAATTTTAAAATTATTTATAGTTTAAAAATTCCTATCAAAATAGGATTCAATACTAAATTTTGAATATCTTAGTTTGATAAGCCCCAAATCAAATTCGTGCATGCAAGGAAGGGCAAGAAGAATCTGCAAGAAGGATTGACCACCCTAGTGTCCGGCTCAGCAGTTAGTTATTGAGTCAGTTTTTTTTCTTTTTGTTGGAGTCTGTTGTTAGTCTGGTTTGTTATGAGAATAGCCTGAGTGGCAGCCTACTGATTGCAAGAGGAATGATTAGGCATGGCTGTTATGACATCTGTTATGGTGTTTTGTTAACCACCGAGTATATACAAGGAAGGCAAATATGGCTGGAAAAAGGCGAGCAGAATCAAAATTAATTGGTGATCTGTAGGGTCCAGGGAGAGAGGTAGCCTCTCAAAAGCCACTGTCATCCTATCTTACTGATCTTTTTATCAATATAAGCCCCATCTATTTCCTGATTTTCTTTATGATAATCTGTGGGTAAGGACTGGGTCTTTTCTACAAGGATAAAGGCTCTAACTTTTCTATATATATGAATTCAACCCTTATATAATGCAGGCCTCAAATTTATCTACCTGGGTGGTCTGATGCTTTCTTCTAAGAGATTTTTGGATCTTAGGTGCGATCCCTAGTTTTCTATCCTATGAGTGATTCCTACCTATGAGTGATTCCTAGAACACCATTGTTTGTTTCGTTCCTAAAATTCCAGCAATTTTCCAGCTTAAGTTCCCAGCAATCCAATTCTGAAGTTTCACAACTGTTACTGAAATCTGAATTTCCAGCAACCTAACAATACCCAAGAGCCCAGATTCTTTTTTTTTTTTAGTTTTTTGCCACTAGTTTGATATCTTTTCTATTCATCCAACATCACAAAAACCACCAGAAAAGGTGCTTTAAATTCAAAATCTTGAATACTTACTCCAAAGCATATAAGATAGTTGAGGAAAAATAACCCATACGTACAAAGAAACAAATTTGGATATTAAAAAGAGAAGCATACTAATAAAAAGGTTAAAAACTTTTATCCTCATCTAACTTACTTTCACCAGTCATAATTCGATCGGTGGCACCAAGCCTAGTGAAAATGATGTCAACGAGTGAAAGGATGCAGTTCTCACCAGGCACAAAACAACCAAGCTGCAATACAACATAACTAGAGCATAAGGTGTAGACTTCAAATGTAGGCTGAATATGAGAGTTTGCTGTGGATTTATTACCATACACATGAGAGGATACTGGCCAACCATGCATAAGTTTATAAATTCTGAACAGTAACAAGCCTAACCTGCGCCAGTATAACAGCAAGACATGTGGCACGCAGAAGTGTTGATTTTCCACCCATGTTTGGCCCAGTCAACAATAAAGTGCGAGGATGATAACCATCTACATCCTCGCCTAGGAACAAGTCATTTGGAACAGGCGTTACTCCATGCTCTCTGAGGGCAAATGGATGCCATAGCCCTCTTATTTTAATAACAGGTCCTCCAGCCTTTTGTTTGGAAGTTGTGATTTTTGACTCAGGTAAAATGACAGGTCTACACATGGAACCACATGATATAGTTGCTATAACTGCAAAGGATCTCAGCACATCAATACAACTGATAGCATGAATGACTTCACACCATTCTGTAGCTTTCTCAATAAATAGCTCGATCAGTATTGAAAGTGTTTCAGCCTCTGAATCTGTCACTTCGTGATTCTGAACCATTTGTTCATATCAACAATATGTCAGGAATAGGTAAGAAACTAAAAAACCAATATCATGAATAAATTAGCAAAATACAGATATATAAGTAGTCAAATTGTTTAATAACAGCAAAATGAATAATGTGTCTCTATAGTGCTGTATGCTTGTGGAGACAGACCTAATGCAAAAAATAGAAAGGATACTCTTAGAATATTCAGAAATTGACTGTAGTCACATTTGATTTACTAAAATCTTAGTTAACCCCGATTTTAGTCTATAAATCAAGAGACGCTATTACCTAATATGTGCATCAGTCTTCTTTTCCTTGTACTATCAATAAGAAACATATAGCCTTTTGGTAGGTGTGTCCGTGGACGAAAGCCTTTATGGCCAAACCACAGAATATTATGTCTATTTTTTCTTTTACATTCTTTCCTTTTACATATGTATTAACCAGCTGGTTTCTGTACAAGTCAAATGTTTTTATTCGAACCCTTGTGAGTTCAAGACTTCATGACTTGAAGGTGTTGTTGGTTAGGTTAATTCCTTCCTAAGTGAGAAGATTGTTTTGATTGTTGGCTTGGTGAATCTCTTCCCAAACGAGAAGAGTTCTTTTATTATTTGTTCAGCTCAGGAAGGGTGGTTTGATGGATCTCTTCCCAGGTGAGGAGAGTACTGTTGGGTCAGTGAATTTGTTCTGAAGTAAAAAGAGCTTATGTTATTAATTACTTTTATATGTAACAAGTTGAAGCATCTATGCTATCTTAAGTAAGTCCAATATTATTCTATAAATTAAGAAATATTATTATCTAATATTTATATAATTTCTCCCTTAAATAAGGCTCCTTATACTATATATCAACGACAATATCATGTAAATCCTATGTCCATATTCTCTCCTACATTCTTTCCTTTATTTTTCATATTTCAAAATTACTCTCAATCATTTATGAACTAAAGGTGCTATAAGTTAGATAGTTTTCCATTGAAATTATTCAAAAACATAATAGAGAGATAATACAAGAAAATCTAATGGAGAATAAAATAACATTCATAAAATATGCTTAAGATAATTGACCAAAAAATGATGTGAACAAATTCTGTGAGAAGAAAAATATCATGTTGGCATATGTGAAAGCATCCAAGCACAGGGGGAATTAACAAGATGTTATGGTTCAAACATCCCAACAACACAAGAATGTAAATCATAAAGAAGCAGACCTGATAACTAGGAAATTCACTATCAATAGCTGCTTCCAATTCAGAAAGAAATTTGTCTAGCCCAGAACTACTGTTTAGTTCTGGAAGTTTAAATATTTTTGATAATGATGAGATCACTTCCCTTTCATTCTGTAATGAAAGTAACAAATCCATTCCAATCCGAAGTCCTTTCACTAGAGAACCAAAAATTCTCACCTGCAAAACCAAATGTGTCACAACAGTTGAAAAGCACTTTAAAACTATATTGCTGCTAGAGAAACAACAAAAAAGGAAAAATCTTTGCATCAGTTTATTCTTGTACATTCAGTCTTAGAAAACAAATCAGATGCCAGGAGAGAAGGAGATTAATAGACAACAGCATATAACAAAAATATGTCATCTGATAAGAATCAGTGTTCAAATCATTCTTATCCAGTATATCGACTGCATTCACTCAATATCTTTAAATGAAAAACATGGATGAAGAAAGTAAAACCTATATAAGATCCAAAATATGCATGATGATGATATGATTAAGATAATTAAAATTTACTGGACATTGATCGCTAAGGACACAATGATCCACATGATAGGTTCATAACTAGTGGCTGATCATAAACTGTAAAACAACCATTTATCAGAGGAAAATGTTTCAGCAGCGTAAAATATCTATAAACAATAAATGCCTATATTCTTTACTTCAGATAGTATCAGAGGATATAGAACATTAATAAGTCCTCCAAAACAAGTCCATTTAAACAACTGTTCAGAGAACTCACTCGACGTTTCAGCAGCTTTTTTCCTATTAAGGGCAGTACAAGAGAAGCTGATGCCTGATAGTTAGCCCTTATTTGCCCAAACATCCTTTCTATGTCTGGAATCTTGCCAAGATATTGCGTAATAACAAGCATAACTTCTGCGTGTGATCTTAGTTGCTCAACCACATTAAGCCTATCATTAATACCTTCAACAGATTTTAGTGGGTGGCAGATCCACCTTCTCAAAAGTCTCTTTCCAGATGATGTCATACAGCTATCAAGGTATTTGTATAATGTACCTAAGTCCACGAAGATAAACATCCCTTAACTACAAAAAGTATAACAATTGAGAAGCAGCTGGGAGAAAACACTTGCCTCGTAAACCACCATCAACATTATTACTGAAGATCTCCAGATTAACCATTGTCTGACCTTCCATCCTGAGGCAACCCTCATAAATTTTATAGGGCAGTATGTCTCCAACAGATAAGATATCATCTAACTGTATGAAAATAAAAGCAAATTATCAGCATATACTTCTATTTTGGCTTCCCTCTCTTTTTTCTTTTTTTGTGTGGAGGATGATAGAAAGCAGACATACCATCAACCTGGAAAGATGACCAATGAGTCCACCAAGAGCACATAGTGTTACAGCTTGCTGCTCTATACTTTCAAGTACATTACTCCAGCTGTTATAAGATCTTTGGAAATAACCCTTCAACTGAACCAAATTTTTAACTTCAGATGCATCCACAAAACTCATGACTGGGGTCAGCTGCACTGTAGAACCTTCAAGAGAAAGCAAAAACTGTTAGCAGTTCGTAATGCTTCTAGTTGTCATAATTGGCTAATAGTAGCTCAGAGATATGACAGGGTTAGTAGAGTGATCATTTATGTTCCGAATATAAGTGAAGATAATAACAATACCCGCAGATACTTAAAATGCAGGTAACAAGTTTCAAGGACTAGATGCATAATCAAGCGTCATGGCAGATGAGGTAGACAAAAGGACTAATAATTGTTAACATATGGAAATGCTATGTGGATGTGAAGCACAGTTACTTGGGAAAGGTGAAACGAAGCAAGTATGCAAGAAGATCCTTTAAATTACTTTGGACCTAGGATTCACATAAGGGACTCCAAATTTTATCAACTCTCCACTCAATTTAAGTATTCATCTTTTCCGAATAACGTCCTCTAACAAACAATAAAGTTACAAATAAACATGTTATTTCTAGCATAATGTCAGCACCTTTTTTGCAAATTAAAAGTTCAGAAATCATGTGTCTTACAAGCTGTTGCCAGAAGTGCTTTCATTTAGATTGCAATTTATAGTACTGCATTTAATTTTCTCTAATTAAAAACTGAATCCCTGTATTTCCACAAGCAAGCTGATACTACTATATACAGTGTGATATTCACTTCCTTTGAGGTCTTAGAGCAATTCACAGAGTGTCAACATTATTAACTTTTAGGTAGTCATACAATTAAAATTAACTGAACCTGTAAATATAAACTCACCACTCAATGAGTACTTCCTGATTGCTTTATGAGTTTCTTTGGACAGCCCTTTAACATGTAAAATCATACATCAATTGCAGCAAAAAAAAAAAAAAGTGTGAACTGATGAGAAATCTCAGAGAAAAAATAAGAGACAGAAAGGAATGCATTAACCTTTAGTTTCATATAAAATTTCTCTAGGTGCAACCTACAACCAAAACCCATCAGAGAAAATAGAGCTTGAATGTCTAGTTATTGCTAAATGAACGTTACACAAATAAAGGAGTCAAAAAGCATACTTGCATCAGTAATGTGCCCAAAGACGCACAAGAAGCATCATCACAAATGTAGCCCACCCAAAATCGAACAGCAGCACAATCAACAAAAGCAAATCCATAAACAGTTCCATTATGATCAGGTCCATTCTGGCCCTAAGAGCAAAGTTAAATCGGTCATAGAGATAAGATAGCTTAGTCAACTTTTTGGCTGAAAATAGTTGAGAAATTACATTTGAAAAGGTTGCAACAATTACTAAGGGCAGAAAAGCTAAGGGTGGCTAAGAAACCAAATTTTTAGACAAAAAGATATGAGCAAATAAATAAAAAGAACTGCAAAACACAATCTGTAAAGTATGGACAATGCAACTAAAACACTCTACAGTCACTTTACTTTATCGTGTTGATTACTGGCCTGTAGGTGGTGCAAGAACATAAAGCAATGCGGTTTTTAGGCAATCATTCACCTTATTACAAACAGAACTTGCATAAATGAAAGGCTAAGATATGAAGATTATTAACTTTCAAAACTTTAAAAAAAGTGATAGAAAAGAAATGTTGGCCATGTAAGTGACACTGCATTTATAACTTTGCTTAGACAACTTTATAACATGGTGGTGGCAAGTATAGGAAACATACAAACTGCCGTGGTACTTTTGAAGGTAAGACTACTGAACAAAGATTTGCCTTTATTGAGTTCAGTAACTTTTAGCACTATTTGAAAAGGTGCATAATACAGCCAGTTTTTTTTTTAGTGAAAATCCAAATACCTCTTTCAGGGAAAGAAGATGAACAGCATCAGGGCCGATATTTCCATCCATTGTGGTTGATGGCGTAACAACTTGAATTAATTTTCTAGAAATTACCTAAAATTCCAAACATCAGAGGTCACTTCTGGTGCTTATCCAACCAACACAATAGCAGGAAAGAGGAAGGCCTTAAAATGTAATTAAGAACAAATTTAAGGAAACTATCCTACTTATTTTGTAAGGACTAGTTCACTTGGAATTATACTCATTAACAAAGTTCAATTGTTAAATGAAAAACTTCCCAATATATGAATTTCCATCCTAAAGAAGACAAACCAATGAACTAATTAGGACTTCAAATAAAGCTTTTAAACTATTTCACAGGTAAGACATAAAGGCGTCTATCCATCATCTCTTGTTGTCCTTTCCCT
The DNA here is from genome assembly GCA_024707465.1 of Erythroxylum daphnites. Lineage (NCBI taxonomy): Eukaryota > Viridiplantae > Streptophyta > Magnoliopsida > Malpighiales > Erythroxylaceae > Erythroxylum > Erythroxylum daphnites. The sequence continues at coordinate 29,450,951 of JANPWU010000008.1, forward strand.
CTGGCTTATTAAGCAGCTTGTTAGATGTATGTTGAATATATATGTTACGACCCCGGTCTAGAGGCCCGGCACATCCCCCTGGGTCCGGCTTACCCTCTTGGGCCCGGCACACCCCCC
>JANPWU010000008.1:30251595-30264290 GCA_024707465.1 Erythroxylum daphnites
TACAAAAATGTGAAATTTTCAATATGAACAAGTGGTTTATACTAAAAAAGAGCTACAAAGTTAAATACTGTTTCAGACCTTTCATCAAATAGTTAGCAAACCTTCCTAAAAGAAGATATGTATATGACTTCCATTATAATATTCATTTGTTGGACAATGTGTTGATCAATAAAATAATTATTACATAAATTGAAATTATCGAACGCAATTATAAATTTAAATGTTTCTTGAAATTAGATATATTATATAAATCTGAATGCTTGTTGGAATATTTTAATGTAAAAGAGAGAACTAAGTTAAGAACATTAATTATGCTTTATTCCTACTATACGTTAGTCTTGGGAAATATTATCTTGGTGATCATTAAAATAGTGCAAAAAAACAATAAAGGCTTCAAACGATTTTAGTGACAAGGTTTATGTTAGCTTAGCTCTAAGTTATTAACAACTTCATAACTGTCTCTAACAGAACTTTCATTGAACACTTGGTAGTAAAAAAACCATAACTAATAACAAAAACGCAAACAATGAACCCATTCTAGATCAACATCAACCCATTATGTCACAATGAAGCATAGCAGTGGCAATTTACACAGACAATCAAAACCACATTACAAAAAATAAAGGGACAATAAAAAAAACAGAAAAGCACATCAAAACAACCCAAAGAATAAAAGGAGATAATAGAAAAAAAATACATAAGGTGGATGATTTACTTAGACGGATGGACAATCGAAGACGACCATAATAGAAGACGAAGATTCACCACAATAAGACTGAATTGCCTTGCCTTAAGCATGCCAAGGAATTGAAGAAAGACAACTTGCTTCAAAATGCTCTTCATAAAGTATCGGTAATTTTTCAATTTATTTTATTATATTAATTTTTTAACTAATATTTAAGCCCTAATTTAACTTTTATTTGTTGTTCACAAATGAAACTCATCTAATTATAGAGAAAAATTAGGTAACTTTTCTTTTTGTGTTTCCTGATACCAAACTTTCATCTAATTGTGGAGAAAAATCCAACCCCAGGATGGCAATAGAAATGAAGAAATCTAGAGTCGAGTTAAACATACACTAAGAATTCTAATTGTAATGAATTTAAAATGTGCATTTGACCTTTTCACTAGGATACAGACGGTTGGACACCTGAATTTTCATTTGGTGAACGTACTTTTCCTGAAAATTACTGAGTTCGTACACTGCTGCTTAATGTTGAACAACTAAAACATATTAAGAATGATGATATACATTTTCTTACAATACAACATAACAGATTATTAGCTATGCTTTATTTTTACAATGAAACAGAAATCGTCGCTAAATGTCAACTTTTGACAATGTTTTACAACTCGTCACAGAAAGTCGCTATTGTCACGACGTGACATAGAATCATTGTTAAATCAATTTCTTTAGCAACGATTTACTTGAATCATCGCAAAAAGTTCTCAATTTGGCAAAGGTTTAAGTGTTTCATCCCCAAAGGTGAAGCATGTTGTGATGATAAATTAAACTGTCACAAAATCACGAACTTTTTGCGACGCAATAGTTGTTTCGTTGCTAAAAGTCTACATTTGGCAACTAAACCTCTAAATCATCATCAAAAGTCAATATTAAAGAATTTATTATTAATACATTTAATTTGATATTTTTTAATATTAAATGTGCTTAATAATCATAAGGATAATTATAATTGACATTTTATAAATGATTTTTCATTTGCCTTCTTTATAAATTTGTTTAAATATACAAAACGCATTAAAACTCTACAAATTATTGTTTTGATATAAAAAGATAAATTTACCTAAAAGTTTAATATTAATAAGATAAAATATAATAATTCTAAGTTGATACTATTCTTAATCATTAATATTTATTAACAATAAAATAATAATACATAAAAATAGAAAATTGTAGGCAATATAATATAATGATATGTGTAAGTAAATAGTACAAGATTTCAATTAGAAGTTTAACAATTCTTATAGACATGCAACAATAACAAAAATAACAACTCCCAATACGAATATTACTGATACATGGGATTTGCAGAGGTTTAATAATACGCAACCTTACTCCTAACTAGTAGAGAGGTTACTAACAAAATTCTTATAGGCATAACAATAAATAAAGGTTCCCCCTAATTCCATCGAAAAGGAAATGAAATAATTAATTTTTTGGACTCCAAGTCACTTGAGAATCGGTAAAAGTAACTGAATTCCCTATGTCTGGATTTCTAAGAAGGGTCATTACATGTTCCAAGGCATCAATTCAAAAAGTCACAGATCTTCCCTCAAGTGTTAGGTTATTGACACCCTCTTCCAACAACTTCTTGGCTATAGCTAAATTAGTAGGAGATACAATGAATGGGTCCTCAGATGCAGTATGGATCATTGAATTCGTTGAACTACCAATACGATGTGTTTCACTTAGGATACAATTAGTATAGAACTTAGATAGTTAGTTAAGTCAAACAGTATAACGAAGCCAATATGGAACATATGCATACCTAATTGAACAAAAATAGTAATTAGAATCAGCGATTGTTCTAAATCAACTAATTTCTTTAATCCTTTACGAACTATCGTGACATCGCCCCCGCCTCCATTTGCATCTATGTTCTCTTGAAGATTTAGGGAAGCTTAACAGAACATATAGTATATATATACAATCAAATGTTCATATATATAATAGCTTCATAACAGGAAATGAGATCTAGGTAATAAAGAAAGTGAGGTAGTTTAGATGATACTAAAAACCTCTAAGAAGAAGATCAACCATGGAAGGCAAATGGTTATTAGTGTATAAAGAGGGGATTTGTTTTGCATTGATTTTTCTGCATTAGGGACAATTTTGCCACATTCCTCCTAACAGAATGAATTTCCACCATTGGAAACTAGTCACCACGCCAACATTCATCAATGAATTATGTTAAGAGTTATATTCTAAAAATTCAATTGAGAAATAAAATTCATTATATTCAATTAAATTCTCGATGATAAGTGAAAGTACTACAGTCTAGTACTTATACATCTTCAATCTTCCTAATGAGATGAAAGTTACCCTTATTACAATAAAAGTAATATGCTTACCCTTTATATCATATCTAAATTTTAGAATTTAAAGTAGAGTACACATGACCATGTTCTTTATGTACATAAATATAATATTTGATATATAAGGTTACATTACTATTATTACAAAAATGTGAAATTTTCAATATGAACAAGTGGTTTATACTAAAAAAGAGCTACAAAGTTAAATACTGTTTCAGATCTTTCATCAAATAGTTAGCAGACCTTCCTAAAAGAAGATATGTATATGACTTCTATTACAATATTCTTTTGTTAGACAATGTGTTGATCAATAGAATAATTATTACACAAATTGAAATTATCAATTATAAATTTAAATGTTTCTTGAAATTAGATATATTATATAAATCTAAATTCTTGTTGGAATATTTTAATGTAAAAGAGAGAACTAAGTTAAGAACATTAATTATGCTTTATTCCTACTATATGTTAGTCTTGGGAAATATTATCAAGGTGATCATTAAAATAGTGCAAAAAAACAATAAAGGCTTCAAACGATTTTAGTGACATGGTCTATATTAGCTTAGCTCTACGTTAGTAACAACTTTATAAGTGTCTCTAACAGAACTTTCATCGAACAATTGATAATAAAAAAATCCCTAACTAATAACAAACATGCAAATAATGAACGACCAACATCTACCCATTATGTCACAATGAAGCATAGCAGTGGCAATTTACACAGACAATCAAAACCACATCACAAAAAATAGATGGACAAAAAAGAACAGAAAAGGACATCAAAACAACTCAGAGAATAAAAGGAGAGAATAGAAAAAAATACATAAGGTGGACGATTTACTTAGATGGATGGACAATTGAAGACGACCATAACAAAAGACGAAGATTCACCACAATAAGACTAAATTGCCTTAAGCATGCCAAGCAATTGAAGCAAGACAACTTGCTTCAAAATGGTCTTGATAAAGTTTTGGTAATTTTTCAATTAATTAAATATATGCCTCTTTTAACTAATATTTAGACACTAATTTAACTTTTATTTGTTGTTCATAGATGAAACTCAATATTGTAGATATCAAGAACCCTAAATTTTTAAGTTGTATTAGTGCACTATTGAAACAAAGGGTGAAGGATCATCGTTATCAGCTACATAAATACTACAAATCTTTTCTTTCGGACGAGGAGGCAAGGAGACATGTCCCAAATTGGTGACTTTAGAAAATTGGAGTCAAATTTGTGATTATTAGGCCTCTGCCAACGTTAAGGTTTGTCTTCTTTCTCTTCACATTTGCTTCAATTAATATTGTACCACATTTTATGACCATTTCTTTTCCGTATTTAGGAAAAGCGTGAGAAAGCCAAGATTAATAGAGAAAAAATGAAAGCTCCTCACAACCAAGGCTCCAAATCATTTGTTGTCATCCTAATGGAATTTTTAAGTTATTTAGCTAGAAGTTATAATTATATTAGTTAATACAATATTATTTAATGTGTTTCAATTTTTACTTCCATAAAACATAGTGAAAAGGAACTATATTGATAAGAGTTTGCTAGGATCACACTCTACAAACTGACATATTACAAGGAAGGTGAATGTTGGATGTTCGAAGAAGTGTAGGATAATTATGTAAGTCTAAAAATTTGTTTAATTTTTATGATTATTAATTTTTGAATTAAATATTGATTTTGTTTTTTAAATTTTAAAATAAGATGTAGGAGTTGTTGAAAGCACCTTGTTTGACAGAAATAAGCCTGATAAGTCAAAATCGTATAGATAATTGTGGAATGATTTGGATTCATTTTGAGAAGCGGTAAGACAATAGAAGGTGCAGTCTCGAAGAAAAAGGGGGTTCAGGAGATAGAAAAAGAAACGACAGATGAAGAAGGGGAGCCTAAAGGATCACCTCAAAAGAATGAACCGTCATCAAGGTTGGACTTTACTTTTGTACCACCCATTCCGTACCCCCAAAGAGTGAGGAAGAGGACTGACGAGTCTAAGTTCCAGAAATTTTTAGACTTGTTTAAGAAGATTCATATTAATACCCCTCTCACGGAAGCACTAGCGGAGATGCCTGCGTACACCAAGTTCATAAAGGAGATTATCTCTAACAAAAAGAAGCTAGACAATTTTGCCACAGTGGCCCTGACCGAAGCGTGTAGTTCTATTTTACAAAACAAACTACCTCCCAAGTTAAAAGATCTAGGGAGTTTTACTATACCTTGTCATTTTGGCGATTCTAACGTCTTCCAATGTTTATGTGATCTTGGTGCAAGCAGCAATCTTATTCCTTTGTCTTTGTACAATAGGTTGGGAATTGGTGAACTCAAACCAACCACAATTTCACTGCAACTTGCCGATAGATCAATTCGCTATCCTATTGGTATAGTTGAGGACCTACTGGTAAAGGTTGGTAAGCTTATAATTCCTACTGACTTTGTTCTGCTTGAGATGGAGTTTGACATACAGGTTCCCATAATTTTGGGAAGACCATTCCTAGCCACGGGGGGAGCATTAATCGATCTCACAGAGGGTAAGTTAACCTTGCGGGTAGGTGATGAGAAAGAGGAGTTCAACATTTTTAAGGTGTTGAGAGGCCTCTCTTTTGATGAAGTGACTTACCAAATTGATGTAATTGATTCCCTTATGACTGAATCTGTGCCTCAATTGCTATGTGATGATGTGTTGGAAGTTTGTCTAACCCTAGGGATAGAACCATCAGAATTAGATGATGAATTAGTAAAATGTGCCTACAGGTTGCAGGGTAATGGTTTTAGGTATAGACCTCAAATTGAAGAGTTGGGACCCCCAAAACCTAAGCTATTTCCTTCCGCATTAAGCCCACCAAATCCCGAACTTAAACCACTTCCAACTCATTTGACATATGCATTCTTGGGAGAAGCAAACACTTTTCCAGTCATCATCTCTGCTTCTTTGGACTCGGCACAAGAGGAGAAGTTCTTGAGAATTTTGCGTGAACATAAACTGGCTATTGCTTGGAACATTGCTGACATAAAGGGGATTAGCCCCTCCATTTGTGTTCACAGGATCTTGATGGAAGAGGACCATAAACCCAGCTTAGAAAGTCAACGGAGACTCAACCCTAACATGAAGGAAGTTGTGCGAGCCGAGGTACTCAAATTGCTCGATGCAGGGATTATTTTTCCTATTTCGGACAGTCTTTGAATAAGTCCAGTGCAGGTAGTACCTAAGAATTGCGGCATAACTGTTGTCTCAAATGATAGGAATGAAATGATTTCTACTAGGGTTGTGAAGGGATGGAGAGTGTGTATAGATTACAGGAAGGTGAATGCAGCTACTAGGAAGGACCACTTTCCTCTCCCCTTTATTGATCAAATGTTGGAGAGATTAGCGGGGCATGAGTATTACTGCTTTTTAGATGGTTATTCGGGTTATAACCAAATCCTGATTGCCCTGGAGAATCAGGAGAAGACCACATTCAGATGTCCGTATGGTACATTTGCATATCGTAGGATGCCCTTTGGGTTGCGCAATGCTCCCGCCACGTTCCAACGCTGCATGATGGCAATATTCTTCGACATGGTAGAGAATATCATCGAGGTATTTATGGATGATTTTTCTGTGTTTGGGTTATCCTTTGATGAGTGTCTGTTCAATTTAGAGCAGGTTCTGCAGAGATGTGAGGACACCAATCTAGTGCTCAATTAGGAAAAGTGCCACTTTATGGTGCAAGAAGGAATCGTCCTCGGCCATAAGATGTCCAACAATGGGATTGAAGTCGATCCGGCCAAAATTGAAGTAATCAACAGACTGCCACCTCCTACTTCAGTCAGGGCAATACGGAGCTTTCTAGGGCACGTCGGGTTCTATCTCAGATTCATAAAGGATTTTTCAAAAATCTCTAGACCCCTATGTGCTCTTTTACAAAAAGATGTGTCATTTGAGTTTACTGATGAGTGCCTTGCTGCTTTTAACAGGCTGAAGAAGGAGCTGACGTGAACTCCTATAATGACTGCACCGGATTGGAACCTCCCCTTGGAATTGATGTGTGATGCTAGCGACTTTGCACTCGGAGCCCTTTTGGGGCAGAGACAGGATAAGAAATTACACGTCATTTATTATGCTAGTAGAATTCTTAATGATGCTCAGCTTAATTATGCGACAACTGAGAAAAAATTGCTAGCCATAGTTTATGCGTTTGACAAATTTAGATCTTATCGGATCGGTTCCAAAGTTATTGTGTACATGGACCTTTCGACTCTGAAGTATCTTCTTACAAAGAAGGATGAAAAACCGAGATTAATCAGATGGATTTTACTTTTGTAGGAATTCGACTTGGAAATAAGGGACAAGAAAGGATCAGACAATGTAGTGGCTGACCATTTGTCGAGGCTGGAACGGGAGGGCAATTGCGTGGAAGAACAGATCAACGATGCATTTCCTGATGAGAATTTATGGTTGTTAAAGGATAATCTCCCGTGGTTTGTGGACTATATCAATTTCCTGGTGTTCGATATTGTACCTTCGGACTATTCGTACCATCATCAAAAGAAATTCTTAACCAAAGTCAGACACTACTTTTTGGAAGAGCCACTGTTATTTCGAAGATGTGCCGATGGGATAATCAGGAGACGTGTACCCGAGGAAGAAATGAGATCAGTCCTATATCACTATCATGCCTCCCTGTGTGGAGGACACCACGGGGCCAACAAAACAGCAGCAAAGGTTTTACAATCTGGACTCTACTGGCCAACCTTTTTCAAGGATGCTAGGACCTTTGTCATGACATGCGATAAGTGCCAAAGGACGGGCACAATCAGTAGGAAGCATGAGATGCCTCAATCTAGAATCCTAAAGGTAGAGCTTTTTGATGTGTACGGTCTGGATTTTATGGGACCGTTTCCAAAGTCATTTGGAAATGAATTTATCCTCGTGGCTGTGGACTACATATCAAAGTGGGTGGAAGCTGTAGCATTGTCGAACAATACCGGGGCTAGCATAGTCAAATTCGTCAAGAAACACATAATCTCTCGGTTTGGTGTCCCAAGGGCAATAATAAGCGATAATGGGGTGTACTTTCAGAATCACCAATTTAAGTCCCTACTATCAAAATACGGTTGTCACTTCAGGTTTGGAACCACATACCACCCCCAAACCAGTGGGCAAGTTGAGGTTTCTAACTAGGAAATCAAGCAAATTCTAGAAAAGATAGTTAATACCTCAAGGAAGGATTGGACAGTGAAACTCGATGACGCTCTATGGGCTTATAGAACTACTTATAAAACCCCCTTAAGGATGTCACCCTACAGGCTCGTCTTTGGAAAATCCTGCCATCTCCCGATTGAAATTGAACATAAAGCATTGTGGGCCATCCGGAAGCTGAATTTTGATATCAAAGAAGTGGGGCAGAAAAGATTATTGGAACTAAATGAGATGGATGAATTCCACCTTGATTTATAAGGAAAGAACCAAAGCTTTTCATGACAAGCGTATACTGTGGAGAGAATTCAAATCCAGCCAAAAGGTGGGGACATAAGGTACTATTGACCACTAACATGGTAAGTCCGCATTTTCCTATATAGCTCATTAGCTTTAATGATCCCAAATGAAATGGCATGACATGTCCACCATTTGGGAACATATATATGAGTTTAATATATTATAGAAACAATCTCATATCTCTTTTAGGTATCCATTCTCTGCTAATTATATACGGTTAACTCATTTAATTTCTCACATTAAGTGTAATTTTTGTTAAAAATTTCACACGATATACTTCTTGCCAGTTAGCCAACCATATAAGGAGTGAGTTTTAATTGAATTCATCAATAAAGTTATCTTACACTTTACACAATTGAGAAAGAGAAAATATAAACCGTGGGTTCTTTGAAGGATATAAAAGTTAAGAAGATTATGTTTTTTTGGAAATTAAATAATTTTATAGCAAGGAAATGGCCAAATTTACAAGAAGCAAACAATATATGAAGTAGCTAAAAAGTCAGTCTTTGAGGAAAAAGTTGAAGTTGATCAAAATGATCAACCATAAGCCAATGGTTACAAGTTAAAACCAATCTAAATAACAATGCAAAAGGCTATGACATGGTCAGAAAAGAAACTATTGTAATGCAATCTTTGTTCATGACAATGTGCTTTCCCTATAGAGATTCTATCTCGAAACCACCCCTTATCCTGTTAGTATTCCTTTGAATCACCAAGCTAACATCTAAATAATTATTCTTAAAAACTCTTTGGTTTCTGTCCTACCATAAGTTGTAGACAAAAGATCTTAGACTTATTTGAAATAGCTTAGAATCATTCTTATTGAGCAACCGAAGACTAGATGCCCAAAGAATGATGATCTTCCAATTAGTAGTCAACTAAGAAAGTCTACATCTTACCTGAATGTCTTTTTAAAGTTAATTAGAATAAGGGAAATTGAAAAATAGTTGGTTTATGGACTTAAGGGAATTCGTGCACAATCTACAGCTAGGATTACAAGAAGAAAAGGAAGCATCCTTAATTATGTCCAATGTAGTTAGCCTTTCCTCCATAACATGCCAAAATACAAAAGACAATTTTAGAGTAAGGTACGTATTCCACCACAGATTGCAACTAGCTAACTTTAAACCTGAGAAACTAGATAAATCTATTCAAGACTTATTAGTGAACTAGCCTAAAGAGGGCCTCAGTCAAATTGCCTTGTCTTCTTTATTAGGATTAGGCACGTAAGGTGGAAAGCTATTATATAGAATTCCAATACTCCTATTAGTGTAAGAAAAATTACTTCCATCAATTAAGGAACTTACTCTAGCATTTATTGGATAAAAGAGCCTTGGGATAAAGTAGTTAGGAAGCAAATATATGGGGCTAAAAGAGCTCCAATTTCATTTATAAGATGATGAATTGTGTTACGTGGAAATGATATAAAGATATTTTTAATAAAATACTAAGGGTGGCATAAGAAACTATTTTATTCTGTTTACTTTCACCACCTAACTAACACAAACATATGATTATGCATAGATATCCAAGATTTTGTCATTGTACAAAAATATGTTACAGAATTTAAGTCCTAATCAATTCTCGAGCGAACATTAACAAAATACTTTCATGGAAAATCAACTACTGAAGTCATAGGTAATCTTGTGTTAAACAAATAATTAACACAACAATTTGTGTATTTCCCCTTATCGATTTTATTCTTATGCTAAAATTTCTTTACATGATAATATACTTACAAGTCAATGGGATTGACATAACCTTTAATAATATGTCCACTAGGAGCACCTCTCACAAAAACAAAAGATGTGCATTAATTAAGAATGACATGTGATAATTGGTGATTTATTTATATTTTTAGTCCCATATTGAGTGCATTTTACCTGTTTTATTTAAGAGTCTTTATTATTTTTGGTATTTAATTCATTCATGTTATGTTTTTAGCTTGTAATAAACTTATTTGGTGTAGAAGGAATGAATTAGGACAAGTTTAGGGCGATTTACAAAAAAATCTAAAAATCAACATGGGCACCAAAACAACCATGTTAATAACAACACGCCCATGTTGATATATCTGATGCAAAATAAGGGATTTAAAAGATTTAAAGAGTTAAACGATCATCAACAGGCCCATATTAGAGACTAATAAACTCATGATGATGACCAAATTTACATTTTAAGTCTGGGTACATTCTGGATTTAAGAGTTTCGTGAGGGGTAAATTATGCTGGGAAATCAAGCACTAGATTGGGAATGCTCAAGCAACTTAGTTGTGATATGATAATTATAGTGAAAGGGGAGTTCTCTATCTAATTCTAGAGGTACTGCATTTTAGGAACATGTCAAAACCAAAAGCCAAAGTTAAAGAGATTATAAAGGAGAAAGATTGGCATGTAAGGTTTAGGGGGTTCCAACTTTAAAAGTTAACTCCCTAACTATAAACCTCGTCAGTAATTAAAGGACAATTTATTTTCTTAAGTATGCATCTAGCTCCTTTATCAATAAATTATCTTATCAGGTATTTAAAGATAACCAAGATAACGTTCAATGGAGTAAAGTAGTTTGGTTCAAGAAAAACAACCTTAAAAGTTGGTTTCATTCTTTAGTTAACTTTTAATAATGTAATAAATACTCCAAACAAGCTCAAGTTTCTCTCCATCTTCAACCTATCGTACTCATTATGCAAATCTAAGAACGAGAAAAGAGGCCATTTGTTTTTCCAATGTAGGTACATGAAGTAATTGTGGAGAAAATCCAAGAGTTATGTAATAACTTTTGCACAAAGGGAACTAAAAAGGAATTAAGACTTGGGCCTCAAAAAGACATCATCTATATAAAGGTGATCATATCCTCTTCAAGGTGGCTTTGATTTGTAGAGTTTATACAATTTAGAAACAAAGGAATGAAAGAATCTTTAAGAATAGATGTTAATATGTCCCAACATTTTATAGAAATATATTTACCTAGATAAGAGAATTCATCTTTTTAATCAAAGAGCAATTTAAGATCCCATAATATATGGCTAAAAAATGGTGTTTAGAATATGGGTAGAATATCAATAGTAACAGGAGAATATTTCAAATAGCTTTTTCGTATTCTTAAATTGATAAACATGAAAAATTTGGAAGTAAGAATTCACATATTGAATCTGTATGAGGGCAAGTTGGAATTGGAGGTTTGCTTAGATATGTAGATGATAAGTTATTTCTTTAGAAGCACAAAAAAATAGAGATACACTTCTTAGATAAGGATCTAATTTTCCTTAACACCAACTTTTTATAATGAACATGGTTAGAAGATGGAGCTTAGAGTAGTAAGAGTAAGAATAGAGGAATTACAAGCTAGTTATAAGGAATGTTGATTGTTCAACAAGTTTTATATATAATAAAACCCTCAATACACCACAAATGTACGGAGCCTATCTTGTAGTATATAAGGTTATCGTTCCCATGAGGATTATGTAAGAACAAGTTTGAACCTAACTTTCTCTAAGGTAACACAAAATTTATTTTTTTTATAAAAGTAAATAATAAAAATTGAAACAAATAATAAAACAAAGCAAATACGCAAATAAAAAATGAGTTGCTAATTAAATTTAGGGTTTTGATTAAGGATAAATGCTTAGGACTTATTCTTACTTTATTTTGTTTCCTTAACTATTATTGATCCAATTATGTGTTGATCATAGATTTCCTAACATATTGATTACTCTCTCTCAAGACCTAATTAATTAGCCCTAATTGAATCCAAAAATTCTAGAATTGCAACCTCTCGATTCATAAAACTTTCTCTAACGTTTTCAATTACATTTGAAGTTATTTATTGGATAATCAATTTCACTTAATATCTCTCCTCGAATGATTGCTAATTTGATAATTTTGGGACTTATTAAACTATTAACTTTTGTTGGACAATCTAATCGAATTACTTTTGATTCACTCTTTCGATTTATTGTCAAGTATAAGCATGCATAATTATCACAACACTAGAATATATATTGAATCAATAATAATCAATCACAAAATAAATTCAGATAAACCCTAATTTGAAATTTAAAAAGTCAAACATTTTAAACATCTTAGATGCTGGACCTCGTTCCCGGAGCCCAGTTGAACAGTGCTGGACCTCGTTCCCAGAGCCTAACTATCCAAAACGAATT
>JANPWU010000008.1:30264390-30275104 GCA_024707465.1 Erythroxylum daphnites
CTTAATATATTGGCAATAATTATAAATTCTAATTCTAATTCATAATTAGAATCAGATAGATTAAAACTTCTTTTAATTTATCTTTAATTCTCCAATTAAACAATTTATGATTATAGATCAAGATTGACGTTTAACAACATGTCATTCTCACCCAAATATTAGGAATATCAAAGTGGTTTGACTTAACCTATCCATTCATGATTATGATGTATAATTCAATCCTTTTGTCATCTAGTGTTCTAATTGGACAGATTATGGATATAATGTCTACTCTTTTGTATCAATCATGTTCGTTCTTGCTAATTTTAAATTGATTTATAAATGATATTTAAAATACTTTTTCAAATGTCAATTTACCCCATCAGAGAATTCCTTAAATCACTAACAATCAAGAATAGTAGAATATTCTCTTTAGTTACTTTAGAGTGACGAATCCTTTATTAAATTTCTCAACTATCTTTATATGGTTCATATTGCATCTAAGTACTACCAACTAGATTATTATATAATAGTTCATAAGTAGCATCAAAAGACAATAATTTCAACATGAAATACCTTAGTAATTGTTAAGTCATTTAAATTGCATATATTTTGGACTTAATTTTTGTTGATGTGTTGAAATTGGTATCCGAAATTGATGGAATTGCTTTATAATTGTTTACATATGGTTTTCAACACTCTAAGGATGAAAAAGGATCAAAAAGATGCAAAAGAAGGAAGGAAATCCGAAATCCTCAATTTGGCCGAAATTCAGAGTTTAAGCATGGGCACGCCTAATGATGGAATATGCAGTCTGCAGAAATTTCAGAATTTGATTCCAATTAAAACACAATCTTTAAAGATCCTCTTGCCCTCTTTCCAAGAAGACTTCTACCGAAAATAGAAGTACACCTAATCTGGACAAAATCAAGAGAAGATAATGAGGAGATTCACATCAAATAGGAGACTTGGGTTGATTGCCATATATATAGATACATGTATTAGGGTTAGAGGGTATCGTAGGTTTTCTTTGGATTTGTGGCTGCCACACCTTCTATACTTCTTGCTTTTACGTTTCTGCAGATTATATTAGGAGTTTCCGTTTATTTTCATCAAAGACCAGGGATGGAGACATATGGATTTGTTATTTCTTTTGGTTTCAATTCAAGTATGAGTAGCTAAATTTTCTTATCTTGGTTGAGGGATCCATGTTACATGTTATTATGGTGAGATAATTCAGATATGTTTTATGATTGTTGATGAACATTGAATATCTTCAGATCTGTCTTTCTAATTGGATTCGTCTAGGTGCGCAACTAGAGATTAATTGATTTAATCGCTAGGTTAATGGAATATGACTTTCAATTTCGGTAACCATAAGTAGCAATTAAGATTAACTTCTCTACGTTAGAGTCGGAAAATTCTAAGAAGGTATTCACTTGATTGATTGCATGTCGTACATGTATTTTACTTGTCATTGGTTCTTGATTCTTAATGCTATTATTCAATTTTACCTATGATCGTATCTAGGTTATTGTTTAATAAGATTGCTAGAATACATGTTTACAGTCATCATACTTAAGAGAAATTTTCCCCCAATGAATGTTTATTAATAATTGCAATTTTATATCGAGGATCCATAATAGCACGATAACATTGGTGACCCGAAATCAAGGTATTTTCTCATTGATTTTTCAGATTTAATTATTGCTTTCGATTTGTGATTTCTCTCTTAATTTTCTGAAATTGCCGTGACCAAAACCCCCCTCTTTATTTTCGTTATTTGTCCCGTTGAACTCGCTAACCTTTACTGTTAAAGATTCCTCGTAGGAACGATATCTGCTTACCGCTACTACATTAATTTGTTTTAACGGAAGTGATTTCTTTTATATTTTGTTGTAGGCGACAGCATCACCAAATTTTGGCGCCGTTGTCGGAGAATTTTGACAGTTTATGTACGTTATGCGTTCAAACCAATCAGATAATTTGTAGTATAATCCTGAGATCGAAAAGACAGTAAAAAGATTGCAGAAACAGACCAAACACCGAAAAGAGACGCAGAAGATGGATAGGATAGCTGCCAATGTCACTCTTCACAAACTAGTTGCGCCAACTGACGTGCAACAACCCCACTGCATCAATTTTCTGAATTTAGGTGATAATAATACTTTTGAATTAAAATTTGGACTGATTCACTTATTGCCTATTTTTAGGGGTTTACCGGGAGAAGATCCATACAAGCACTTGAAGGAATTCGAGGTAGTTTGCATGGGTATGAAGCTGACTAATGTGACGGAGGAGCAGATTAAGCTGAGAGCTTTTTTGTTTTCTCTTAAAGATGATGCGCAAGATTGGCTATACTATTCGGCTGGAGAGAACGTGCAGACGTGGGCTGAGATGAAGAGACTTTTCTTCGAAAAATATTTTCCAGCATCGAGAGCTGCCAATATTCGGAAGGAGATTTGCGGAATTCGTCAACATAAGGGAGAAACACTCTACGAATATTGGGAAAGATTTAAGAAATTATGTGCTAGCTGTCCACACCACCAGATAAATGAACAATTGTTAATTCAATATTTTTACGAAGGGCTTTTGCTTTATGACAGGAGCATGATTGACGCTGCCAGCAGTGGTGCCTTAGTCGACAAAATGCCAGCGGCCACTAGAAAGTTGATCGCAAATATGGCTTCCAACATGCAACAACTCGGAATTCGTACAGGGCATAGACCAAAGGGTGTGAATGAAGTTAATGCGACCTCGTAGGAAAAGAGATTGGATGACCTCACTTCTTTGGTGCAAGAAAAGAAGAAGCTAAGGTATGTGGTATATGCTCAATGTTAGGACATTCTACTGATTCATGTCCGATTTTGCAGGAAGAAAACCCAGAACAAGTGAATGCCGTGGGTAGATTTAATGAGCCAAATCAAAGGAAGAACGACCCATTCTCTAATCCTTATAATCCAGGATGGCGCGATCATCCGAACTTGCGATATAGGAATCCTCAAGGGCAACAAGCAGCCACAAATTTTCAGCCATATAGACAACCATACGTGTCACGTCAAAATCCCAACATGACGTCAACTGTCGAAGGTAAGTCTTCTTTAGAAGATATAGTGCATACTTTAACCACTAACACTTTGACGTTTCAGTGGAATACGGAAGCGAGTATTCAGAATTTGGAAAATCAACATAGGAATTTTGAGAATCAGTTAAGTCAAATTGCAGCTGCTGTCAACCGACTAGAAGCATAAAATTCTGGTAATTTTCCAGCACAATCGGAGGTAAATCCTAGACAAAGTGCAAAGGGTATCACATTGCGGAGTGGTAAAGAATTACCGGAATCAATTATGAAAACTTCCAAACGAGAAATAGAGGAAGAAATCATGCACTTACCTAAAGAAACGCAGAAAGTCGTGCTAAACAAGGTGCTCCCACCTCCTTTTCTGAGTCGACTAGCAAAAGCGAAGAAGGAAGAGCAAGAAGAGGAAATTTTGGAGACTTTCCGAAAGGTCCAGGTAAATATTACTCTACTTGATGCAATTAAACAGATTCCGCGATATGCTAAATTCCTTAAGGAGCTTTGTACGTTAAGGAGGAAATTGAAATTCGATGAGAAAGTTCAATTAGGCAAAAACGTTTCAGCCATCTTACAAAAGAAAAAACTTCCACTGAAATGTCAAGATCCAGGTATGTTTACTATCCCGTGCCAAATTGGTAATTTGCGAATTGAAAGAGCTATGTTAGATTTAGGTGCGTCCATAAATGTCATGCCATATGATGTGTATAAATCTTTGAATGTTGAACCTCTTAAAGAAACTAACGTAGTAATTCAATTAGCGGATCGCTCGAATGCTTACCTGAAAGGTGTGCTAGAGGACATATTGGTTCAAGTAGGAAACATGCTTTTTTCAGCTGATTTTATATTTTACAGATGGACACAAATGACACATCCTCTTTTACTCCGATTTTATTTGGAAGGCCATTTTTGAAAATGACTAGAACCAAAATAGATGTTCATGATGGGTCATTAACTATGGAATTTGATGGTAATTTAATTAAATTCAATATTTATAATACCATGAAAATTTCAGATGATGAGCAATTTGTTGTCTCTGTAGATTTTGTTGATACTTGGGTGCAGGAGGATTGGTTTTTGAAAGCTCAAGACGCAGCTAACGTTGAATTAATGGAGATTGCGTCAATTGAGAATAGGCGTGAAGAATTTGCGTCAATTGGAGGAAACCAGCAAAATGCGTTATGTTCACAACATTGGCCAGAAAAGGAGCAATTAACGTTATCTAGAGAACCCAAAGAAGAAACATCACAGTGGAATGGGAATAAGGATTTAGTGGTGCTTGATAACAAAGAGGAAGCATTATTTCATAAATTAAAGGAGACCGAACCATCATCCCTCCAGCAGCTCACATCTGTGGATACATTTGAAGGAGTAGACAAGTTGCTGCCATCATTAATTAGTCCACCAACAATAGAATTAAAAAGCTTACCTAGTCACCTTAAATACATCTTTTTAGGTGAGAAAAATACATTGCCTTTGATTATTTCTAATCAACTTTCGGATGTGCAGGAAAGCCAGCTTGTCAATGTTTCGAAGGAAAATAAAGAAGTTTTCGGTTGGACAATAACTGATTTGAAAGGAATTAGTCCCACCATATGCATGCACCAAATTTTGATAGAAGACGAGGCGAAAGAGGTAAGGCAACCACAACGTCGTCTAAACCCACCCATGATGGAAGTGGTAAAGAAAGAAATTTTAAAGCTTCTTGACGCAAACATAATTTATCCGATTTCAATAGTAAGTGGGTAAGTCCGGTATAAGTCGTACCAAAGAAAACTGGTGTTACGGTAATTGAAAATAGCAACGGTAAGTTAATTCCGACTCGTGTCCAAAATGGTTGGAGGGTATGCATAGACTATAGGAAGCTTAATTCAGTTACTAGAAAAGATCACTTTTCGCTTCCTTTTATTGATCAGATGCTTGAAAGACTTGCTGGAAAATCTCACTATTGTTGTTTAGATGGTTATTTAGGATATCATCAGATTTTGGTGGCACCAAAGGATAAGGAAAAGACGACCTTCACATGCCCATTCGATACCTTCGCTTGCCGACGAATGCCATTCAGATTGTGCAACGCACCAACGACATTCTAAAGGTGTATGGTAAGTATTTTCTCAAATCTAGTGGAAAACTGCATGGGAATTTTTATGGACGATTTCACGGTACATGGGGAATCTTTTGAAGCATGCATTATTAACCTTGAAAAAGTGCTAAAACGTTGCATTGAAACTAATCTGGTTTTAAATTACGAAAAGTGTCACTTTATGGTTAATCAAGGCATTATTTTGGGCCATACCTTTTCGTCAAAAGGAATTGAAGTCGATAAAGCCAAGATAGATGTTATTTGATCTTTTTCTTACCCCGTTAATGTGCGGGAAGTTCGCTCTTTTCTTGGTCATGCAGGTTTTTATCGATGATTTGTCAAGGATTTCTCCAAAATTGCATAACCCATGTGCCAATTGCTTCCAAAAGATGTGAAATTTGAATTTGACGAGCAATGCCAAAGTGCGTTCAACAAGCTAAAGGAGCATCTTACTACAGTACCGATTATTCAGCTACCACGTTAGGACATGCCTTTCAAATTGATGTGCGACGCATCAGATTATGCCGTAGGCATTGTGCTGGGACAAAAAGTGGATAAGGTACCTCAAGTTATTTATTATGCGTCTATGACACTTAATGATGCCAAGAAAAATTATTCCACAACGGAAAAGGAGTTTTTAGCGGTCGTCTTTGGGTTGGAAAAGTTTCGGTCATATCTACTGGGGACCAAGGTGATCATCTACTCTGACCATGTAGCGCTAAGGTATCTGGTGAACAAGAAAGAAGCCAAGCCCAGATTGATTCGATGGATATTATTGATTCAAGAATTTGACGTGGAAATTTGCGACAAGAGAGGAGCAGAGAATCTGGTGGCCGATCACTTAAGCCGGATTACATCCAGTACTACGCCTGATGTCCTTTATGACAAATTTTCGGATGAGAGCCTTTTCGCAGTTCAACAGGTAACCCCTTAGTATGCGGGCATAGTAAACTTTTTAGTAACTAAGTTGTTACCTAATGATCTGTCTAAAGCTAAAAAAGATAAAATCAAGCGAGAGGCTAAGTATTATGTGTGTGATGAACTTCACCTATGGAAATTTTTGTTATGATCAGATTGTTAGGAGATGCGTCACAGATGCTGAAATTTCATCTATCTTACAATTTTGTCATTCATCTGTGTGTGGGGGACATTTCGGCCCCAAAAGAACTACTCGAAAAATTTTAGAATGTGGACTACTTTAGCCTAGGTTATTTTATGACTCTTACATGTTTTGCAAGTCTTGCGATTGTTGTCAAAGAACAGGTAACTTGGGATCCAAGAATCAAATGCCATTGACGAACATTCTGGTATGTGAGATTTTTGATGTTTGGGGAATAGACTTTATGAGTTCTTTCCCTTCCTCTTTTGGTAAGAATTACATCTTATTGGCGGTAGACTACATTTCTAAGTACGTTGAAGCTAAGGCTACTATATCTGATGATGTTAAAATGGTAATTGATTTTGTTAAATCCAATATTTTTGTCAAGTTTGGAATGCCTCGAGCCATCATTAGTGATCAAGGGATGCACTTTTGCAACAAGATTTTCGAAGCATTGCTGAAAAGATGTGGCATTACACACAAAGTCTCTATCGCCTACCATCCGCAGACGAGTGGGCAAGCTGAGGTATCCAATAGGGAAATCAAATCCATACTAGAAAAAGTGGTAAACCCAAACCGAAAGGATTGGAGTCTTCGACTAGATGATGCTTTGTGGGCCTACCGGACTGTGTATAAAACTCCTATAGGCATGTCACCTTACAAGTTAGTTTTCGGTAAGCCTTGTCATTTACCTTTGAAAATCGAACATCGGGCTTATTGGGCCGTGAAGCAACTGAACATGGATCAATTGGCGGTAAGCATTAGTAGGAAGTTGCAATTGTAAGAATTAGAAGAGATTTGTAATGAGGCGTATGAAAATTCAAAAATTTACAAGGAAAAAACTAAGGCTTTTCATGATAGAATGATTTCTAGAAAACAATTTTCCATTGGACAAAAAGTTCTTCTTTATCATTCAAAGCTTAAGTTATTTCTAGAAAAATTACGATCTCGTTGGCTTGGCCCATTTATTGTTACTAACGTTTTCCTCATGGTGTGGTAGAAATTCAGAGCATAGATACTTCTAAAGTATTCAAGGTCAACGGACACCGTCTCAAGCCATATTATGAAAATTCGCCAATTGAACAGGTTGACGAAATAGAGTTGGCACCGCCAACCTATGTCTAAATCGGTAAGTTATGACATAGGTCCAGCTAATGACTTTAAAGAAGCATGTTCGGGGCAACCTGTAAAGTGTTCAGGTTTGTCAGTGTTATTTCTTGAATAGTTTTATTTTCATTATTTAGTTAGGAAATTCAATTTATTTTTATTTTTATCATTATTGTTATGTTGACTTTTATTTTCTTTTTCCATCAATTAAAAAAATCCAAAATCCAAAATCAAAATTGGATTTTCGGTTACCGCCCCCCTCATCTGTTTCCCCCCAAATTTTTCTTCCCACCTTCTTTGTTTGCCGACCCCCTCCCCATCTTCACTTCAAAACACCAATTGTCGGTAACTCATTCCCGCAAAATCGACCCCTCCATCTTACCCAATTGATTTCACAACACCCATTCCCCTAGTCTGTTAAAATTTTTCCCCACCCACGCACTTTCTCATCTCACAATCCAGATTTTTCCACTTCTTCCATCATCAATTACCCACCCTACCTCATACATCCCCTTAAATCCCCCAATTTCAGTTGCCGCACCACCCCTCCATTCTCCCTGTTCTGTCAATTTCATTTAACACATGAGAATCCCTATTTCTATTCACTCTTTCTGTTATATTCGTGTGTGTTGCACCTTGATTTTGCAGGTCCTTCTCCCAGATTGGCCATGCCCAGGACCAAGAGCCAAGCACGAAGGGTTGCCGATGTTGAAACCCCCCACCGTCGACCACCACTCCAGCACCAACACCGATAACCACGCCACTTTACCCAGCCCCAAGGACACGTCTTCGGTCAAAGAGAGGCAAGGAGTTGGAAACCCGAACCCGATTGAACACCAGAACAGCGGGATGCACTTCCTTCGTGTTGCCTAAAGACACCGAAAAATTCAAGCAGCTCCGTGAACGCCAGATTTACCCATGTAAGTCGATTTCATTCTGACACACTTGAGGCATTACATGTGTATGATTCTTTTAGGCAGTTAAAGGGTCTTATTGCATGGAGTGCTTTTGCCCGAATTGATTACCCTACTTTTGAGGAACTAACTAGGGAATCTTACACCACGTTTCAATTTAATTGTGACAAGGATTTTGACTTGAACATGAAGGAAGCTGCTGAATTTCGTTTAATGGGGAAGGAATTTGCATGTTCAATTGCTGAGTTTAATGTGGGTTTGGGATTTATATCTACTACTGAAACTGAATCCGAGTTATTTATCACCTCCCAATGTGATTTTCATGCTGATTTTAATGCTTCGGAATTATGGCATCAATGGTCTGTCGATACCCGTCCTTACAATGCTAGCTTGTCCAAAAGTTCTTTTCTTATTAATCCCATTCACAAGATTATTCATAGGTTGCTAGCATTTAATTTTTCTAGTCGGAAGGATGCTGCGGGTTTTATTTCATGTGGTATATGGATCGACATATTCCCGTCAACTTAGGTTTTGGTTTATGCATCAATTTCATTATGTGTTGCGTAAGAAATCTAAACTGTTAATCCTTGGTTCCTATATCACACAGATGGCAGTTAATTTGGGCGTGTTAGATCTTGATAATACTGATATGAAGGTGGCTTGTGAACTGGAGCCATTGGACATAGACTGTTTATGCAAGATGGGGATTGTGGATCTTAGCCAAGGTCGCCTCGCTTTCACACTTCCCGGACTAACTACCTTCCCAAGAACACAAACTTCAACTGGACGACGTCGGATACCACCAGCTGCACCTAGCAATCCACCACCGGTGGCACCTTACTCACATTCCCAACAACCTGCTGACTTAGATGCTCGCCTTAGCTGACTTGAAAGAACAATGCACCACTTGGAGAACAACTTGATGGCCTACTAGGAGTCCGAAGGATTTCAACCACCACACTCGCCAATACCTTGATCTCAACACCCCCTAACAGAGAAGCTTTCTTTAACTCTTTTCCTTTAATTTTTATGCTTCTTTACCATTGCGAAAAATGTTGGTTTAGGTGTGGGGGAGTCATTTAGCATTTTTATGTGGGAAATTTTGGCTTTTGTGTGACTATTTTTGGATGGTTGCGGCTATTTTTGTTGATTTTTGTATGGAGTTACATGTTGAGCCATGACACTTGGTCATATTAGTTTGGAAGAGATTGAGGACATGCATGAAGTTGATTTGGGTTAAGTAAGTTTTGAGATGGAGCATGTTGATTGATTGCAATAACTGATCTCATAGACTGAGTCAAAATTCTGACATTGGAGTAAGGAAGTAAATCGTGAAATTAAGGTGAATTCTTAACTTCAACCAGTGAGTGAAATTTGAGCCTAAATGACATCCTCTTTATGTCATGTTATTTCTTTGAATTGTGTGATGCTCCTCTATTCATGTTTCCTTCAAAACTTGCATGGAACCGGTTTGAATTTATTTGATCACATAGGACATAGAAGTGATTAAGGCTTTCTTTGTTTTTACACCATTAGCTTAAAATTAACCCACCGAATTATTTTCCGTTTGCAAACATTTTTGAGTTTTATCCTTGTTCTTCAATTAATCACCTCACAGTAGAAACTCAAAAACCCTATTAGCCTTTCCCTATCACAAGTTGAATAAAGCATTGAGTAATTTGGGACTTTTGTTATATATTGTGTTCTGAGATATTTTTATAGGTACTTCTACTCATTTGTTGTTATTTTTATTGTTTTCCCTTATTCTTAGCGCAATTTGAAAAAGAAAAAAAGAAAAAAAAAAGGAAATAAAGAAAAAAGAAAAAAGAACATAAAAACAAAAGAAGAAAAACAAAAACAAAAAGAGAAAAAATCGGAAAAAGAAAAGAATGAATAAAGCATAGTAGCTTGAGTTAGTATGAGTAGTTGTAGTCCTTTTATTCATGTTTATCTCAGAATTTTAATTACATGTCCCGTTTGCCTAATACTTTGTGAATGCTTGTGATGAAACCTTTGTCATCTTTTTACCCCACCTATGAAGCTAGCCCCATTACAACCTTGCATAAAGTCCTTATGATCTATTAGCCTATGTGATCTGAATAAACGATGATTGGTGAAACTGCAAGCCTATGGTAGTGTAATATGATAGAGTGAGATTTGAGCGAAACACCTTACCCATAAACACTTGAGTGTGAGAGTGAAATCCGTGAGAAGAATTCACTTTGATTTCATGTTTTCTTTTGAACGAAGATGCATTATTTTGACTTTGTTTATTTGCATTGGTGAAAAGCAATTATGAGATGTGTTGCAATTGAATCTTACTAGCCTAATTTGATGGATTGTATGCACTTGATTTTTGAAGGATGAATTGACTAGGTGTAATGGTTTGATATGTTGCTCGAGGGCGAGCAAAGGTTCGGTGTGGGGGAATTTGTTAAGTCATTTAAATTGCATAT
>JANPWU010000008.1:30864550-30874892 GCA_024707465.1 Erythroxylum daphnites
TCTATTCACCATCTCACGGCAGGCATTCAATGCATCCTTCAATCTCCCCTCTTTACAATAGGCATGGAGAAGTGCACTGTAACAAATCTCATTTAACTTACGATGCTCATTGTGAAGATTATCAATGAAAACTTTGGCTTCAGATGCCCCACCAGTAGAACAAAGACCACTTATTAGAGACCTGTAGGTATATGTATCTGGAACAAGACCCTTTTCTACCATTTCATTGAGCAATTCAAAGGCTTTTGGTGTGTTTCCTTCCCTGCAATAGCCATCAATCACAACATTGTAAGTCACCTTATTTGGTATAATCTTCTGTCTAGCCATTTCATTGAACAAGTTATTAGCCTCAGCCATCATATTTACTTGACAAAGCCCAGATATAAGTGCAGTAAAGGTGTATACATTTGGTGCAATGCCCTTCCCTGTCATCTCATGATACAGTCTAAAAGCCTTATTTAAGTCATTTTCATTGCAATACCCACTAATTAATGCTGTGTAAGTTACAACTGTTGGCATCAATCCTCTACGAATCATCTCGAAAAAGAAAAACTCTGCTGTCCTCAAATTCCGCAACTTACAGTGACCATTTATCAAGGAATTGTAGGGATAAACGGTAAGTTTTATCCCTGCGCTTGTCATTCTATCAAGGAAAAGAACTGCAGTATCCATTTCACCCCTCCTGCAAAACGAGTCAATTAAAATAGAATAAGTGATATCATTTGCAGACAAACCTTTCTCTCCCATTTCATTATAAAGCAACTCTGCTTTGTCATATTTTCCTTCTTTACACAAAGAATTAATCAATGCATTGTATACAAACAAATTGGACGTCACCCCAATCCCACCAAGCTTATTTACCAAATCAAAAGCATTATCAGTCATCCCCTTTCTCCTTAGCCCTTCAACAAGACATGAAACAGCTGCCTCACTTGGAATACACTCCATCTCAATCATTTCATTCAGCACCTCCAAGCCAACTTCAAACTCTTGCACCTTGCATAACCCAAGTACCAAAGTGCAATAAGTTATTACATCAGCTTTCATTCCTTTCCGAGCTAAACTATTTTTTATCTCAACAGCTTCCCAAACTCTCTGACCCTTGCAAAGGCCATTAATCAACAAATTATATGCCACTAAATTCAAATCATAACCATTGGATTCCAGCCAACATATCATTTCCTTGGCCTTAACAAAATCCTTAGACTCACACAAACTTCGAATTACCGCTGCCTGAATGTAAACGTCAGGTCTAATCCCCGAGTTTACAATCTCATGAAACAAGATTAAAACCATGTCGAATTGCCGAATCTTCAAAAACCCATTAAGAAGTGCACTCAAAGTCCTGATTTCAGGCGTTAAATTACAACTTGTCATCAATCTGAATATGGAAACGGCATCGAAGCTTCTGTTATTTTGCACATAACTTTGAATCAACAAATCAAACCCCAAACTCGAGTTAGGTTTACATCTCCTGAAAGAGTCCAAGAGACTGTCAAAAATCTCTCTAGAGCCAATGCCGCGAAAAAGCAATGTTTGGAAGAGCGAAGAAGCAGGCCAACACAGGTTAGAATTGACAAGAGCATGAATTAGAATACAAAAGGATAAAGTTGAGTGGTTAAAATTTGCGTGCAAGCCCAGAAAATTGAAGAACCTTAAAGCCAACTTGGAATCATCCAGAGTCTGCATCAAAACCTTCTCAATGTGGTGAGGCCTCAAATTCCTCAAAACAAATGGATCGTTCAACGCATGCTTCCAGCTCTGTTTTCCTCGTAATATGTTTATCAGAATTGCCACGAAATCCGAGTCTTTGTCTTTAACAGTGCTGATAGTTTGTGGAATTACGCAGGAACCAGAAGTGCAAAAGTTTCTGGATTTGGGAATGGTGATCTTTGAGAAGGGTCTGCGAGAAGGAGAGAGTTTCATCTTGATGCAGCATGAATGTGCTCAGTAGGTTCTATCATTTATGGGTGGAAGCCAAGACGACAGTGGCAAAGAAGCTGTGAAATTATGGAGAGCGGGGAGCTAAACGAGAACCCATCAATGGGCTTAAACTGTGTTGCTTTTGGGGCGAATCTCATCTAAGGACTTTTTCGTCCCTATCTAACAAATAATTTCATGGTGACATTTGTTCTCACGTGACTATGAAGTTAATGGATTTACTTAAGTTGATCAATTATATTCAAGCTTTTTTTTATTTTTAAATTTTAGATTGGATTTAATCTTTAGCTAACTTTTTTTTTCATAAAGGGAAAAAGAGTACACCGCTAGCTAAATGAGTCGGGAGAAACAGATCCCCGACATATTCTCTAAAAGGAGACGATGGCACCCTAAAAGTGGAACATCAAAATAAGTGACTCCAATGCCATCCTGACAAGCCGGGGCAGCGAGCCAGTCCACTCATTTGTTGCCCTCTTGGTACACATGACGATGAACAACAGATCAGTTCCGGTTGAGAAGTTCCTGAATACCCATGACTAGAGGGTTGCCCGACTGAGAGTGGCAGGTCACAGAAGATAGGATCTGATGCACCCCCATCGAGTCCACTTCCAACTCAAGCCGACGGAAGCCTAATCTCCAAACCAAGGATAGACCCGTAAAGACGGCCCAGAGTTCCACTGATTGCGCTGAGCACCATCCTATGAGCTAAGAGAAACCGCCTTGCCAATTGCTAACTTTAACATCATCACATCATCATCACACCCAGTTCGAAGTCCCGCAATAAAATGAGGTCTGATAGTACGCAACTTTACTCCTATATAATAGAAAGGTTGTTTCCAGTAAACTCACATGCAGATGTGACAATAAAAGAGTAATGCAGGTTATAGAGTTAAAAAAATAAAAAATGGCACGCTAAATAATTATGTAAATAAAATTACAATAAATACATAAATAAATAATAAATAAAAATATAATATAACTCGACTTTTAAAAATAAAATATATTTTAAAATTAAAAATAACGAAATATATCATCTCTTTATCTGTTGAAAAGTACCAACACTCAGATAATTAAAGAGCAATAAAGCATCAAAGAACTGTAGAAAAACACGAAATAAACTTTAACATTTTTAAAATATTCAAATTGAACTCTTTATAAACCAAAAAGTAGATGAAAATTATAAGGGCATGGGCTGGTACCAATCCATCATGCTCCTATTAGTGTAAATGAAAATGCTTTGCAGTTTCGTGTATGTAATGTAAACAAAAATTATATACACAAGAACTATATATGTGTACTTAAAAGCTAACATTTATAATATGAGTTTACAATATAACTTTTGCGTTTGAAATCCACTTACTTAAGCTTTCAATTACAAAAAAAGTTGAAAGACACAAACATCGAATAAGGATAAAAACAAGGCATAATTTAGTGCAATTCAAACAATTTTGGTAAGAGTTAAACAAAAAATGAGGTCACGAATGAGGAGCGCTAAATTTTCTTTTTTGAAATGTTGTCTTATGCGCTCAGCACATATTATTTATATCCATAGATAAAACATCATACAAAAAATTCGGCGGGCATACCCCCCATTCGAAACCAGGCATAGAATCAGCCGCCCTAGCTATCTTATGAGCAACCTGATTCGCTGATCTTTTAACAAAAGTGGTAGAAATAAAATGATGCTCGTTTATTAGAGCTTTGCAATCATCGATAAGTATCAAAAAATAGGACGGACAGCTTTGTGGGAAAGCCATAGCTTTTATAATTGTTTGGCAATCCGTTTCCACACAAATCAGAGAGAAGGCAAGACTTTTTATCCAGCTTAGGGCTTCTCGAAAACACAACACTTCTCCAATTAAAGGATCCTTCCAACCTGGCATAAGCATCATCTTTCCGGCACAGTTGAAACCATTACAATCTCGGATCACTATTCCTAAGCCATAGAATCCTGATGGTAACAGCGCCATATCCACATTGCACTTAAAGTGGTTCGGTAGTGGGGCTTTCCATTATTTGTGAGTGGGGTGAAGGAGGATAAGAAGTATAGAAAACTACCCAAAAAGAAAAAAAAAGGATGAAAAGTTGTTTCGACAACCAATTCTTGTAATTGGTAAAAACAAATAATTTTGTGTTTTCCAAATTTGATTGCAATTTTTTATTTTTAAAAACAGAAAACTAAAACATTTGAAACCCAAGGGGCTATTAGGTTATGTTTTTTTTCTTCTATTTCTTCTTGTTATTTTCATAAAAAAAGAAACAGACCATTAAAACTTGATTGGTTGAATATTGTTGCCATTTTTTGTTTTAAAAATAAGGAAACTACAACAACTTTACGAAAACGTAAAAATTATTTCTTTTTTTCATAAAAAAACATTGTCGTCTTTAGCATCTATGCGTCTTCTATGCTCCGATTTCTCCATTTAAGGTACACCCTTCTCTTGTTTTAATGCATCCTTATTTGTTCTCACATTGTTACTTCATTTGATGCTATTGCTTTTTGGGTTCTTCATTTTACTTGCCTTCAAAATTTCTCTGCAACTAGAATTCAATGCAAAAACCTACCACCTTCACTGCCTTCTCTTCCGGTACTTGCTCATCTTCATCTCTAAACAACCATACTGTTAGCTTAAGGTTTATGATTAACGATTTTGATAATAACTGTATAATATTTCAAAATTCAAAATGGGTTTATTTTTTTGCATACTTAACGATCTAATTCTCAAAAGGAAATAAAACCATAAGAAATACATTTTCTTTATTGCATAAATGTTTTATCCGAAAGGATCTTACTAATTATGAAGGTTGTATATTAGCCCTGTGATTATTGGAAGATTTTTGCCAAAGATGACATCGAAGTTATTCAGATTTAAATCTATCCGGTTGACTAAAGATGCAAGTGTAAGCAATGACTAGTTAAATAAATTGACTTTTTAAGGAAGAGCAACAACACTTGTAAATGAACCCACTTAGACTTTTGAAACATTTGACCAACATCTATATTCTTGAGAGTCATATCATTCTTATTGTGCCTTAGAAAGTGAAATCACTCTATTAAGAGAGAAATTGTTATTTTATTTTTTGTGAGCTTTTAGAAGCTTGTTATACAATTTGAGTGTAGAAGGTTGGAGAACCTTAAAAAATGTACTTGTGAGCTTGGAAAGACTCGTCAAATTTAATACTCAAATTTTTATAGTAAAATACTCAAGTTAGATACTTGGGAACTTGATATAAGCTTGGGTTGTAAGTTGAACCAGTATAAATCGACTGCGTCCTTCTTCTCTCTCACACATTATCTTTTATATTTTCACATTATATTGTGTGTGTGTTCATTTCAGCAAGGACCTCCTTCACTTTTATAATAAGTCCCTTTTGTTTTCAACTTGTTGACAATTCCGCAGTTTTAACAGGCACCTTCTGTGTTTAAATTGTTTTAACAAGATTCATCATTCAGTAGGCTCCTTTCGTTTAAGCAAGGTCTTATTCCTCAAAAGACTCCTATCGCCTAGTAAGCTCCTGTCGTTTAAAAGACTTTATTTTCTGACAAACTCCTATTGTTTTTATTCGTTAACTAGGATTTGCTTATTATACGAATTGAAAGAACTTGCAAAATTAAGTCACACACAATTCAACCCCCTCTTATGTGTGTTTGCTTTATCATTTGATATCAGAGCGAGGTTTCACATTTTTTTTGTTTTACAGCATGTGATAGATCATGGCAAACACCTTGAGAAGTTTTTAAGAATAATCCGTCTCAAAGCCTCCTTACTTCAATGGAAACAACTACTCATATTAGAAAGAGAGAATGACCATATATCCCCAACTGTAGAGATCGAAGTATGGCAAGCAATTAGAGTTAAAGCTACAATTCCCACTTTCGATAACATAAAAGTATGGACTGATGCTGACAGGAGAAATGTACAACTAAATGCTAACGTAAAACATCACCTGATATGTGTGTTGTCTCTAGAAGAATATGAAAAGGTATCCTACTACTTTACAACAAAATAAATATGCGACAAACTACAAGTCACGTTTGAAGAAGCGAATAAGGTAAAGAAGCATATAATAAGTTTTTTAGTGCACTAATACGAACTATTGACATGAAATATGGAGAGACCATAGACGAATTCTTCAGAAGCTTCAACAACATCATCACGACTTTAAAGAACTTGGGAAAGATATATCCCAATGACAAGCTTGTAACGAATATTCTGAGGTCACTACTGAAGGAATCGAGACCTAAGGTGATTGTTCTAAAAATGACAAAGGATTTAGACACTATTCACTCAACTGGTTACGAGAAAATCTGATGGTCCATAAAACTGAGCTTAGGCGAGATAAAGGATCCTCCTACAGAAAAGGAATGAAATTGAAAGCAAATGACAAATCAAACGGTGATGAAAGTGATACTGAATTGCAAATAGATGGAGACAACTGACAAATCAAACGGTGATGAAAGTGACACTGAATTGCAAATAGATGGAGATGACGAGTACAAATTTATGGTAATAAAATATGCCCACTTCTTTTCGCTTTTATAAAAAGAAGATGATGAAGAAAAGAGAAGGAAACAAGAAAGTTGGAAACAACAAGTTCCTATCAAAAGGTAGTAATAGCAATACACAAAATAATCAAATCATATGTTATCACTGCAAGAAGCCTTGGCACACAAGACCAGAATGTCCTCTTCTTCAAAAGGATAAGTCAGAGAACAAAAAATCTAGAAAGCAAGCAATGACTGCAGCTTGGTCAGATGATGATTCTGAAAATTTTGAAAAAGAAGAACTAAAAGAAGTCATCAACATTTGCTTCATGGCTAAATTAGGCGACAATGTGGTATATTATTTTGACTCTGATATTGAAGTTGATGAATTGAAAAATGTATATCATGAATTGTATGATCAATACAACAGGTTGACAGTGAAGTATTACAAAAAAGTTGAGAAGTCCAAGAGTAATGATGCATCTCTGAAGAATAAAATTAAATCATTGGAATTTGCGAATGAGAATTTGGTGACCAAGAATATGTCTCTTAAGGTTGACTATAAGAAAAAGGTTTTTGAAAAAAGAAGTTCTGGAAGAAAGAGTAGCTAAGTCAGAAAATATGTTGCTAAAAAATGATTATGATAAGGTAAGATAGTTAGAAGAAAAAGTCGTCGCCCTTGAACTTGAAAAGGAGAAAGTATAGAGGAATGATTGGATCACTACTATATCTTTCAAGCTCAAGACCAGACATTATGCTTAGTGTGTGTCTTTGCGCACGCTTTGAATAAAATCTAAAAGAAAACCATCTTCAAGCAGTCAAAAGAACCTTTCGATATCTCCATGGAACTATAGATTTTGGACTATGGTATCTAAAAACTGATTAATTTGATATAGTGGGCTATTGTGATGCAGATTATGCAGGTGATAAAGTCGATCGAAAAAGCATAAGTGATCACTGTCAATTTCTTAGAAGATGTTTAGTATCTTGGTCATGCAAGAAGTAAAATTGAATGACGCTTTCGATGAATGAAGCGTAATACAAAGTCGCTGCCAGCTATTATGCTCAAATCTTATGGATAAAGCATCAACTATAGAAATTTTCTCTAAAATTTTCTCATATTCCTATATTATGTGATAATACTAATGTTATAAATCTTTCTAAAAATCATATGCATCATTCTAGGACTAAGCATATAGAAATCAAACACCGTTTTCTTAGAGATCATGTTTTAGAAGAAACTATTGACCTTTTGCATGTTAATACTGAGAATCAAGTAGCTGACATTTTTACTAAGCCACTCTCTGAAGATAGATTTTAGGTGTTAAGAAAAGAGCTTAGTATGTGCAAACTGTTTGATATTATTTCTGCATGAATATTTTTTGCTATTTGTCTTTGCATTTTGTTTCGCAAACTCCATCTATTTTGATTCCTTAGAAACTCTCTCTTAGTTTAGTAGCTCTTTAGACTTTAAAAGGCTTCTCTCGGGTTGACATTTTAAGTGACACATAAATAGGGAGTCATTAATGGTGTCTTTTCAATCTTTTCAAAAATGCACACACAGTCTGAAAAATCTAAGTATGTGTCTATCAGAAGATACGCAACCGATTACACTTCCTCTTCTAGCCTATACGTCTACTCTTCATCTCACGAGATCAACGCTCAAGAGTCACTTAGTATACTCTAAGCAAACTTCTCTCGTTTTCTCTGTTATTCTCTCTGTACCCTAATTCTCTGCATCGCCTCTTGTTTTCTTTCTCAAACTTCACAAAGCTCACTTACAATGGCTAGAAAAAAATCAAAAGGAAAGAATAAATTTTTGGCCTCAATTTCTAGCTATGATGAAGCACCTCGTCATGAACAAACCTTTGCTTCTAATTCCTTGTCTTTGTCTTCTATAGTAGGTCCTCTGGACACTACTAACAAACCTGTCTTTGTCTCCTCAAAGCTCTAAACTTCAGAAATACCCAGTCAGGAGACCTCAGAAGATAGGAAAAGGAAGATTGTTGCTATGTTGTCTCTAGATTATCCTAATTGCTCTTTTGATGACAAAGAAGAAACAATCAAAAACAGTATCCTTCTGACTCAGAAGAAGAAGAAGAAAAAGGAAAAGAAAAGGAAGAAGAAAAGAAATAAGAAAGTGAAGAAAAAGAAGATACTTTCAGTAAGGGGGAGTTACTAAAAAATGTGAGATTCCATTTACCTATTCTCTCCTTACCCATTCCTTCTAAAAAATCTTCTGTAATTCCTAAACATGATCCAAAAGAGAAAAAAGTGCTTGAAGCGCATTGAGCAATAAATGACGATGGTTCAGATGAAGAACCTTCTTGATTGGAAAGAAGACCATAAACTAGAGGAGTTGTTGTAGAACAAGCTCCATAAAAGGAACCTTCTAAGGCAGAAGAAAAAGAAAAAGAAAAAGAAGAGTCAAGAGAAAGGAAAAGAGAAGAGAAAAGAAAAGGCAAAGAGCCTATGGTTAAAGAAAACATTGAGGAAGCCATCATCGGGGATGAGTTATGTATAGAACAGGACTTGCTTGAAGAAATCCCTAGAGCAAAAAGGTCCAAAAAACTCATGGTCCATGAGAAGGGAAAATTGTCACAACAAATAAAAACATTTTAATCAATGAAAGGTGAAGCCCGTTATAAAATGCAGTACAAGAAGAGAAAAGTAGTTGCTGGATGTATTGTGCCTTCTTGCATGTTCGATGATATTAGTATTCCTCTCTCTACTTTCTTCGTTGTTGTTGAGTGGGAGAACTTTTTGAATTTGGATGATATAGTGTGTGATGAATTAGTCTTTACACACACATGTGAAAAGAATAAATTAATGGAAAGCTAGTCATCATTTCTTGGGTGTAAGAATGTGAGATCTTAATAACAGAGGATATATTAGGGAACATTTTGAACATAGCTCCCATAGGTAAGACTGACCTTAATTGCCATAAGTAAGACATTGTTGATCTTGGTTTGGGAAAGGTTGTGGACTTTATATGTCCGCATACTAAGAATGCCCATAAAGGGAGACCCATGTGTAGAAATCTGGACCTGCTGCCTAGATGCCTTGCATCAATATCAGCTACTTTAATTTTTCCATGAAGTAGCTCAGAAGAAAGATGTAGTCTCCTGAATACCTATGTAGTATACAATCTATTAAAGGGCAATAGAATGAATCTCCCAACAATGATTCTGAAGTTTATAGTGGAAAAGGGAAGCCACAAGAACACTACCAGAGATCTGCCTTATGGAATGCTATTAACCAAGATCTTTACATATTTTGGCGTTCCCTTTGACAATTTGATTTGGTATGAGCTTGGCAAGTTTCATTCCTGTATCCTCTCCTAGTTTGGGTACAAGCTGAAAGAAAATATTTGGGTGGAAAATAAAACAGAAAGAGTAGTAGACTTCTTGGGTCTTGCCCCAAAGCAGAGATTTGAAAGGATACCAGAAATTGTAGGTACTACTCTAGAACAACAAGCTCCTGTCCCTCCTCAGGACATAAATAGTATGGATATTTTACAATAGTTGAGGGACATTTGCAGTAATCAGGATCGAATACGCGAACAAATTGATAGCCTCCAAGACCAAGTCCTAGATTTGCAAATTCTCCTTAGGAAAAATGCTCACTAACTGTGTCAATTGATATTTTTCTGTTTCATTATGTTTTATTTCACTTTCTCACTATACTTTATTATTTTTGATAATGAAAAGGGGGAGAGTTTATGTGGATATATTTTTGAATATTTCTACATATATGATGATATATTTCTCAATGCTGCCTCGATTATATATGTGATTGATTCTGACGTTAAACTTGTGAAAATCTGTGATATATAAATGATAGGTTCTATTCTTAAAAGACAGGCTCCTTCTAATTATGTTTGAATATATAAAAGTCACAGGTATCTTTCGAAAT
>JANPWU010000008.1:31901184-31912102 GCA_024707465.1 Erythroxylum daphnites
ACGTATTCTACATTAACCTAAATGTTTGTGATACCTGGTGTCAGCTTTGAAATGAGAGATGCATCTGTATTAATAATTTCACGTTTCCTCCTAATTTTTCCACTCGGGGCTTCTTGTATTAGATGAAATATTGAGTTGTTTGATTTGATAAATACATGCATCCCTGTCCCTGGGGTCCTAGATGGGTGTAACTGAATCATTCGCGAGGCATTTGGCTTAGTAAAAGGGAAGAAAAATATGATCGGAGGTGGAAAGAAAAGTAGATGGAAAAGTTGCAGACGGTTTGGATGCATGTTAACTGGAAAAGTATTGCAAACTATAGTCGACGATGGGTCAGAGTGAGACCCATTATTAGTAACTGAGGTTATGTGAATAGTCAACAGTGCCCATGATATCTAGCCAATATTATCAAATACCAAAAAAATGAACCTAGAGACTTCAGTAATCATATTCCTTCTCTTGTAGATTCTACTGAAGTGTGAAGATATCCAAAACAAGAGTGCCAAATACCAGCTCACTTGAAGGATTATCTACGAGGAAAGGATATAAATCCAGATAATATTGATGAAGATGAAGTTTCTTATTACGCTTTCTTTATAAATGGAGATCCAATAACATTTAAAGAATTAACAAAATATAATAGATAGATTTGAGCTATGGATGAAGAAATTCATATCATTGAAAAGAATAAAACCTGGGAGCTAACATAACTTCCAAGAGGAAAGAAGTCGGATTGGAGTTAAATAGGTGTACAAACCAAAGTACAAAATTAGTAAAGATGTTGAAAGGTATACAGCAAAGTTGATTGCCAAAGGATACAAGTAAAAACTTAGGATTGATTAAAGTATTTGCTCAAGTTGCCAAATTGGATACTATAAAGATGACATTTTTATAGCTGCTTAAAGAAGTTTGAAAATTTTTCAAATGGATGTCAAGTTAGCTCTCTTAAATGAATTTCTTGAAGAGGAAATTTACATTAAACAACTATCAGGTTATGTGAAATGAGGGAATGAAGATAAAGTTTATATATTGAATAAGGCACAGTATAGATTAAAGAAAGCACCACGAGCATGGTATACTCATATTGATTCATATTTTTTGGCTAACAATTTTCAAAGACGTTCATATGAGCATGCTTTATATGTGAAAACCAATAAGGCGATATCATGATATGTGAACCAAAAAAGATGGCGACATCATGATTGTTTGCTTATGGGTGGATGATATTATCTTCACTGGAAAAGTCTAAAGTTACTAGTAAGTTTCATATAGGCAATGATTTCTGAGTTCGAGATGAAAAATTTAAGTCTGATGTCTTACTTCCTGGGTATTAAAGTAAAACAAATAGATCAAGGGATATTTTTTTCTCAAAAGATATTTTAAAAAAATTATGGAAGCATCTAAATCGATATTGACTCTAATTGAAGAAAGATTGAAGCTTTACAAACATGGAAGCAGATGTGACACACTTTAGAAGACTTGTTGGAAGTTGAAGGTATTTAACAAGAACAAGACCGAATGTTATTTTATAGAGTTGGACTTGTGAGTATATTCATGGAAACACTAAGACTATCTCATTGGCAAGTTGCAATAAGAATTCTTAGTACATCAAAGGTATATAGATGATGGAATCTTCTACTCAAATAGTAATAAGGTGGAGCTAGTTGGATATACTGATAACGATTAGGCTGGAGACACAAAAAACCATAAAAGTGCCTCTTGTTATGTTTTTAATCTTGATTTAGGAGCATTTTGTTGATCATCTAAGAAACATGTTATGGCCCTTTCAATGGCAAAAGTAGAATATATTGCAGTAACAGATTGTGTAACCCAAGCAAATTGGTTATGGAGAATGCTTGGCGAATTACGATGTCAACAGGATCGTCCAACGAGAATTTTTTGTGATAATAAGTCAAGTAAAAAATTAGCAGATGCCCTTTTAGCAGAGTTTGAATAGTACCTTTTTTTTTTTTCCTTTTTCCAACATAGCTCTGATCTGTTCTGGCTTCTAATTCTTTGTTATTCTCCACAATTTCATTGATATAATTCTCCATAAGCTTCTTG
Organism: Erythroxylum daphnites; assembly: GCA_024707465.1. Taxonomy (NCBI): domain Eukaryota; kingdom Viridiplantae; phylum Streptophyta; class Magnoliopsida; order Malpighiales; family Erythroxylaceae; genus Erythroxylum; species Erythroxylum daphnites. The sequence goes on from JANPWU010000008.1 coordinate 31,903,249, forward strand.
ATAAGTTCCTCCCACGGTTATTCTCCCCTTTTTATACCATTTGCAAATGTAATAATCATAAGGATTAGATGATATTGAGAATTTGAGATAGTCATACCCTCTTAATAAATCCTCTCACATCCATCATGACTGGCGCTATCTCACTAGCAGCCATAAACCTGGGAGAACCTCAACATTCTGGACAACATCAATCAAACAGAGTCTATACCTTCTGTACCTTTGAGCTGATAATTTCCAAATGTAAATTTCCTGAGATAAGTTGCAAAACAAACTAATCCAATTTACCAATACTTTCTGATAATTGACACAGGACAAGTTCGGTCTCCACTTCTTGTCTAAAATCCTTATCATGTGCATTCGCAAACAAATCAATAAAGAAGATGCAAGACATGCTCGCAAGAAAGAGACACAAAAGAGAGGAGAGTTCAATAGATATGACTCAATTTAAGTTACAAATGGGGATTATAAACTTGTAATCTACTTGGACCAAAGGCAGACTATGTTAATTGGACTCCATGACAACTCAACACTTGGATCTATACAAAAACACTCAGCACATTCACCATTAGGAATTTAAGCTCCAAGCTACGACCATGTAATGTAATGGTTTACATTTAAGATCACTACTATCAATGACCATACAGCTCTTTTTGACATAACTAATCCTCATCAGCTTCGGCTGCGGATATTTCAGAATCCAATTTGTTTATTAGCTGCTCGCTGATATGTTTTGCCACAGAAATCATGTCAAGAACTACGCTTGGATCGAGTCCTGCACCTCCTCGTTTGGTCAGGCCACAAATGTGTCCCTTCCTATTAACAGATACTGATACAGCAGAGCTCATCTGGGACTCCTCTTCTGTAGTAGCATCTACGATGTAGTACTTTCCAACCTGCAAGGTAGACATGTTCAACATTTTACAATGAAGGGTGTTGCAATTGTCCAGAGCTCACAACGTCATCACCTTTGTCAAAGTAACAATGACAGGTACTGCAGATGTATCGAACTGTAGAAATTCTTCATCACTTATGTCAATCTCAGGTTGCTCATCTCCTGCTGCACCGCTAGCAACATTTACTCTTGGGATGCCTACATTGCTCAAAGCAGCCTTTGGGAACATCAGCAAGCATATTAGTGATTGATATTCCCTACAAAACTTTACTGAAAAACCAGAATATCTTCAAAATGATGATAGTGTACTTGCATTTGTGAGAAAGGAATTCAAGCATGCAGATAGCTGAGCTAGGCATGCCCATGTACTAATTACTTGGAAGATGAGGCATTTATTTCATATCATTGGAAAAGCAATCCCATGTTCGCATATTCCCACCTAAATCTTAAACTGAATGGAAAAAAAAAGAGGTTCAAACAAATTACACTATGTACCTTGATGGCAGCACCAAGAGTATCTAATAGATTTCCATCTGAACTGATGACAAGGCTGTCGATATAAAGATCCCAGCAAATTTTCCCTTGAACAACTACTAGAGATGATAGATCAATCCCAGCCCCTGCAACAATTTTAATGCCTTTACTAATTGGCCTAGCAAACACCTGATAATAAATTGAGGAAATAAAAAAAGATTGCTTAAAAGGAAGTAAAGAGGAAAATAAATCCAGGGTCAACACAAACCTGCTCCACTTTTACCACCCAAGAGACAACACTCTAGAGCAGTTGAAAGTTCTGTTGACAATGCCTCTCCCCCTCTTCCCTGAATTAGATAAAATATTGAGGAAAATATGATGAGTGATTAAGAAAATTTAATTAGGCTTGACCATCCTCAGATGCAGTAATAGATAAATATCTGGTGACAAGAATAAGGCAGCAAAATAAAAGAAAAGGTAAAACTACATTTAAGTCTTGCATCCAATCTGGCTGACTATTATAAACTGTTAACATGGAGTTATATATGGAAATCTAATATGCATGAATTATTTAAGGAGAAAAATGAGTGCCAACCCTTTTATCATGTCATTAACATTTTGGTCTTTAATTTGTAGAGCAATTTATCATTAAATCTTGACCATTGCAATCATCAAGAAACTGGAATCCCTCATTGCGCAAAATTAACAGAATAGACAGACTACAGAGTAACAGAAAGAATGACACTACCTCAAACATTGGTTCTGCAACTGGACTACAATCAACGAATATGGCAACCTTTCCCTTATCAGGCTGCAGCGCACTTGGCTTCCCTAGTTCAGCCTGCAATCAAACATAGAACATGATAATAAAAATTGTCAAAACCTTGAAGGAAGTAAACTGGGCAGCTAAATAGTATCTAGAAAGTAGAAGAGCATGTAGAGCACCTTCACACTGGCAATAACCTCTGTTGCACCCATTCTAATCCGTGCAGAGCCGTTTGCCTGCCACACAAGTAGATAACCAAAATAAAAGTAAAATAGATGGAGAACAGAAAAGGGGAAAAAAAAACACACACACACACAACTAGACAGCAGCAAACCAAGAATTCAGTTACCTGAGGGATGACTCCTGTCTCAACAAATATGGGTCTGTAAGCATCTCTCTTGCGACCATCAGAACGGATGTTTTGATCAATTCCACCCTGAATGAAACGTTTTTCTCCAACAGAAAGCCCTACCATTTCTTAAAAACTAAAAACACTGCCAACCACGAGGATCACATTAGTGATGTTCCAATAAAAATCACTCAGCAGATTAGTCAAAAGGTAATTTCGCAAGAAAAGAAACGAATTAAACAATAGTGAATTTCTTGTCTTTTTTATCTATCGTAAACATTAATGCTTAAAATTGAGCATGCAATCATAAAAATCCAGAAACCAATAAGCTTATTCAGCAACTGAAGTCTCTTTACCAACGAACATTTTAGTAGTTAAGTGAATTTGACAAATTGGGTACACAGCACTAACTACTAACCAACATAAAACTTACAACTTTAAGTGAAGAAAAACAACTGTCAACCAGTAAACCCCGTACAGAAACAAGTCCAAATGATTAAATTTAAGTGTGGTTTATATACAACTAGGGTTTTGGGTTCCAGAATGTTCTATCCTGAGAGTTTGGTAACCGTTGCTGCAGATCTAATCCGATGGCTGTTAATTGTTTGGATATGTAGCGCGGATTCTTTTTCTTGTGATGACGGATCCATGGAAAAATGTTGTTTAACCTTTTCTAAAGTAGATTATGTCATTATTTTTACTAATAATTAAAAACTCAAAAAATAAATGGTAAAAAATTTAAATCAATTAATATTTTAATTTAGTATATTTTAATAATTTTTATTATTAAAAATTAACTAATTTATTAATTAAATAATTTTTATAAATTGAAATAAATCAATTTATTTATGAATTTTCTTTTTTTTTAAGGGAAATGGCTTTAATTGATAAATAATGGAAAATAATACAAGGTAGACCAAAAAGTTAAGAGGTATACTCTTTACACTCCTTACATAGAAATTGCATGAGCATCAAAGTCTGGTTTGTTATTTTAATGGATGAGATATGCAGGACACCTTCTTCCTCAGAAGGCAAACGGCTTTGGTTATATCATTATTTTTACTAATAATTAAAAACCCAAAAAATAAATGGTAAAAAATTTAAATCAATTAATATTTTAATTTAGTATATTTTAATAATTTTTATTATTAAAAATGAGAAATTGCATGAGCATCAATTTGGGTTCTGTGTTTCTCTATGTTTATTAACAATAGAGAAAGCTAGTAAACATGCTGATTAATTCGAGTTATAAGCATCCTAGCCTTTTACAAAATCAAACAAAACTTCATTATATAATAAATTGATGAGATAAACAAAGCAGATATGTTGAAAGGGATGTGCAGCATGTTAATCATAAGTTTCATTTACTCTCCCAATTTGTTCTAGTTATCAAAGTAGAATGTTGATTTGCCATTCCCTATTGGACTCTTTAGGTCACTAAAGGAAAGAAGAATGATCAAATCATCTTGTAGAGCTGATTAAAGTTGGATGGAATGTAGATCAAATTCTGAATCCTATTTTTTATTTCATTTAGTTAAACCCCTATTTTAGGATTTTGAGGTAGTTGTTTATTTTTCCTACTCAGATTCTTGAACATAACTCATACGTTAATCTAATGCTTTTCTGTTTAGCACATCTCCAATATTTGATCACATGCTTAAACATGTTAAATGATGAAAGAAAGAAAATTGACATAAAACATTAGTTTAAAGAACCATTATGCAAAAGATAAATGTTACCTACAAATACAAATATTCTTATATAATATCACATACTCTTAACTGATTTTAAGAATAATTGTATTACGATAAATACACTTACTATATCTTAAAAGAGAATAGAGAAGGTCTTTAGATCTGTTCAAGTTTAGTTCATTAAATCTAAATTATTGAAATAGATGAGGCATATATTACTGGGAAAAGAAGTAACAAAGACGTTGGTAGTTTGTGAGAGACTACCCCTCTCCTGGAGCCATACAAGGCACTAGCTTATTCCTGATTCTCCTTACGCCCCACAGCCTCAATTACCTTTTACATATATAGACTCGAGACTCATAACAGACACCATAACAACCCTGCCTCGTCATTCCTCTAACAAATAATAGGCTGGCCTATGGAAATTCTCATAATCAACTGTATTGACAACAAACTCCAACAAAGGAATTGACTCAATAATTATTTGCTAAGAAAGCCACTTCTTGCTGATTCTTTTTGCCCTTCCTTGTATAAACAAACTTGATTTGGGGCATATCAGTCTAATCTGCAGAAACCTATGCAAATTGGTTTTTGATCTTCTTCATACATGCAGTTTTACCTTGCTTCATTTGATAAATGAATCTAATTGATTGTCTTTCGTATATTATGTGGGAATCATAATCTTTTAATCTTATGTTGTTAGTTGATCTGTATATTTGCAACTGCTACCAACCGAGGACACAAAACTATGATCAACAGCCTTACTCAAAACTGAAATAAGAAAAAAAAAATCAAATCTAAAACAAATTCAGGGAGATGACCCTATTGTTCCAATGACCAAAATACTTCTCCAATACCACCACAGTCCTCCCAACAACATCCAGGTATGAATATTTGCCCTAAAAGCATCCAGAACACTAGATAATGTGCAAACAACTTAAGAATTTTAAAGCTAGATAATTACCTCTAGATATTGCTCCACTGGAAATAGCACCACAGCTGAAGGATCTTTTGAACCCTTAGGCAAAACAACCTGAAGTGTAATAGTAATTTGCACTTTTAAATTTATCAACAGCTACGGATAATGGGCTATAGGAACAAAATTCATAAACATAAAAAGCAGCAATATGAAGTGAAGAGAGTTAAATAAATATTGGTGGCATTTAACTTCTATCTACAAATGGAATTAAAGGGATAGTCCAATTATATGATGTAGGAAAGCAGATAAAGAGGACTTATACATTGCACACTGCAAATAAGTTCCTTGAGAAGTTGAAGAAGGGTTATGAAGTCCTCTAAATGGATTTCATACCCTAGAATTGCTAAAAATGAAATGGAACATAAGCCTTAAATAAAATGCTAAAGATGAGAAAGTTCCTAAGCTTGATAGATAATAGTCAAGGCACTTTATATTAATTTGATAATTGATGTAATTTAGAATTGCTTGAATCTCACTTGTCAGCTTTACACCTCCAAACGGTAAAGTATGGACTGCCAGATGCACAATAAGTTTGTTACATAAATAAATTACACAGAACTTAAAATTAAGAGGGCTACTCTTAAACAAAGAATGGTATACAGAGCAATTTTTTTATTGGATTGCAAGTCACCAAAGGATCTACTCTGAACAACAAGCACACTCATATCATACCATGTATTTAATTATAAGATTCTTAGAACTTCACTCAGATCACTCACAACAGAAAGGAAATGGTCTTCAACACAATTCGGCAATGTCTATATAAAAATTGAGCCTGTTGCCTGTACTACAAATATGCAAGTATCATCTATAATCACATCCTAATTGCTTACTGCAATCATGTTCAAGTTTCATGTTTTAGGATAATATCCTTTTCCACTGGGAAATTTTTTGAATTCTCCACCTTTTCCTTTCCCTACTTTTTTGACTCAATAGCTCAAAAACTATAGCAAAGGTAATTTGATAGTTGCTCTTACTAGTTAGTGAAGGTCTGCTTCTCACTTTGGTGTTTTTTCATGGCACCATGGTTTGGATGAGAAAATCAGGTTCCATGGCACCAAAATTAGTGCATCTTATTTGATAGTTGACTGTTTCAGGTCGGGTTGGTATTACCTAGTACTTGTGCCAGCTTTTATCCAAGACTGACTTGATGAGTCTCTCTCTCTCTCTCTTTTTTTTTTTTTTTGCATGTTGATTAGATTCACAAATTTGACATCTTTCCATGATTAATTTGGCTACACTCATAAAAGCTTCAGCACAACACGGTGACCTTCTGAAGATTACCATACCTTGGGGCTAAGCTAAGCTAAGTTAATCTAAGCCAACGCCAACACTTGTATGATTACACATACACAAGTATAGAAAACAGAGATATGGAATCAGACGGCCAAAAGGGAGTCATTTTATTCAAACTGGCATTTGCCGACTCAGACTCTTCTGGAGATGGAAACTCATAGTGTACGACTCTATCCAAAGCTTGCTGTTCCTTTTTCCCAGACCAGCCAACAATACCATGAAGAAGCAACGGCAATTATTATCACCCTATGAGGTCCAGCTAAGAAATCAAATAAAAATAGGGCAGGAAGGTGTCCTATTTTATGGGAAAGAAATCGAAGATATGGACGCTGCGTATAACTGAGATTCTAACTCCATTCTCTCCCTACGTCCCGCCTCCTCTCCTCGCGTGATGAGAATTCAGTCTTTTTTGTTTTAATTTTAAGCATTATGGATCACCTCGAGATCGGATTGCAGAAGAAGAAGCAATGTTTACTTTGTTAGGAAGCGAACTAGCTAGGTCAGCCAAGTTTCGTCATTTTTTCCCATAGCACGCATCAACACATTAACATCTTTCTTCCAGTCAAACGCAAAAGGTTAAGCACTAAAAAGGAAAAACTCAAGAAACAAAGAAATATAGATAGAGAGAAAGAAAATAGCATAAGAAAAATTGGGATTTTCGGATATTGAAAATTCACCGCTATATTTTAGAATATTGAATATATAAACATACCTTGACGAAATACGACGGTGAAGACGACCACAATGCCCGGAGACGCAGCAGCTCGATGGACAACACCCAGACGACGGACGACGAAGCTATGTGGAGGAGGAAGAACGACAGAGCAGAGATCTGGAGAAGAAAACAGCGCGCAGGCATTGAAAATGTGAAGTTAATAACCAAAAATCAAAGTTAACAAACAACAATTACAAGGAACAATGAAAATGTGAAGTGACAAGGTAACAACCTAAAACATTTACCAAATCTGTTCCTCGACGACACTATTAAGAGACTCAACCCACTCGGGTGATTAGTGTCTCTACTGTTAGGAGACCCGAGTAACTCAAGAGATAGTGAATAGAGGAGGTGATTGGTATCTGATGAGTGACAAGATATCTAATGAGTCCACTGGAGAGACTGTGAGAAAAGGAGGCGATTGAGGACTGACGACCAGTGACGAGTAGCTAAGAAAGTGAACAAGTCGACTGGACAAGCTCAAAGCAAGGCATACTAGAGTGGCACCGGCGAGGGAGGCGTCGTGAATGAGAGTAGCTAAAATTAAAAATTATGATCAAAATAACGTCGTTTCAAATCAAGTTAAATACCAGGTCAAATTTTAGGTTAGGTTTCTCTCAAACCCTAACTATTTTTCAATCGAACCTGACTTTGATAGGTTAAAATAGGTTTCGGTCAACCACTATCTAAGCCTATGTATTTTTTTTAAAAGGAAAACAAACTAAAAAAATTACACGCCGAGAAGCGAGAACTGGAGCCTGGATATATCCGCAAGAAGGATACGATGACTCCCAATAAATGTAGTAGGTAAATAATGAATAATTTTTTTCCAGTCTTGGGTCGGCTTTTGACTTTCATAATGCTTCCTTAGACTTAAAATGGACCCAAACTTTAGTGTTTAGATTGAGTCAGCCCAAGAACAACAATCACTGTTTTTTTTTTTTTTGTCTCCCAGGAGGTGTTCACTGGGCCAAAGCCCGTGACTAATCCCCCTTCGCGGTATTGATACATCTCTTACAGGGGCTACCGCTGGCTCAGGAGTTTGCTACATTCCCAAAGGCAGAGATCGAACCCGGAACCACTTGGTTAAGCGACAAAGGTATGCGCCACCTACGCCAACCCATTGGGTTAATCACTGTTTAGAAATTGCTAATATCGTAGAGTTACACTACTATATGAACTAGATGATACAATGAACATATCAATGAAGGTGGAGTGGAAACTCAAAAGGAGGCATGATAACCATTTTTAAGGGTGAACATTCGGGCTAATCGGGCCAAATTTATACTGTTCGGGTAAAGCCCGAATTACCCAAAAAATTTTCATTTTACCCGGCCCGAACCCGAAATTTCAGTAACCCGAACTTACCGGCCCGAACCCCACATTTTAATGGCCCGAACTTACCCGGCCCGAAAATTTTAGGTTACCCGAAAATTTTGGATTCCAAGCATACATCCAATCCAATGGGACTGGAAGGACCAAACTACATACATTCTGGTCTGGGTGTCAAAACCAATCCAACACTATGTATGATTCCATTAAATATGAGGGCAAAATTAATCCGATATAAGCATGATTATTTGGCGTTCGTCCATCACTATAGGCAAAGTTTATGAGAAATCTAAAACCTAAAATCAAATATGCCAGAAAATTTAGAAGTTCCAGAGATGCACGAGAGAATTAAATTCC
>JANPWU010000008.1:32105269-32118437 GCA_024707465.1 Erythroxylum daphnites
AAATGTACTCAAATATCAAAGTCGTCAAAATTAAACAATTCATTTCTCATAAATTTTTCTTAATTTCATCAAATTTCCTTAAATTCCTAAATTTTCTCACCAATTTCTTTCTCATTTAAATTTATTTTAATATTTCTAATTTTCCTCAAAAGTTCGGGGTCCAAAATTGTGGTTGGATGTGAATATAGAAGTGTGTTTAAAAATATTTGCAGCTTTTTAGATTTTTAAAATACAGCCGTTGTGCTGCCCAAATTTTTCAAAAATAAAAATAAAAATGAAAAATAGATATTCAGTTAGCCTTGCATAGTCAGATTAAGGATACCGTGAGTGTCCTTAGCTCGGTTATGCGGCAGTTATCATGGACCCGATGTGGTACCAGGTCGTGACAGTAAATATTGTTAGAAATTATGTTTTTTAAAAAATTCAATAGGATATTAACAATCCTTACGTGTCTGATGACTAAAACATGTTATTTGGGATGGAACTAAGCAAACAATAAATACTAGCTTGCATTCAATAGCACAAAAACATATTACATTCATGTACACATTGCAATTTTTTCATGTGCAAACACTTGCTTACATTCATCTTAAACAATTTTTCATAGCTTCAATAAGAAAACTACATGAGAACAATATTAAAGCAATATGAAATATATAAGGAATAGCTTCATCAATTAGTTCTTATTGAGAGTAGTATCGACTTTATACATTCACAAAAAACAAAAGCATAATACATTTATGGACACTTTTGCAATTTTATCATATCCAAACACTTGCTTACATTTATTTTAAATAATTTTCTACAACTTCAAAAACAATATTAAATATATAATGAACAACTTTGTCAACTGGTTGTTCTTATTGAGAATAACTTAACTTCATACTTCATCTTCGTCGTCTACCTTTTAAGTTCAATTATCTACATCTATTCCTTAGTTTTTAGTCCTGTAATAGTTTTCTTACACATATGAATTTCTTCAATTGTCCCAAATTTAGTTGCTTTGTTATCCATAGTTAATTGGTACTTAACGGTAGCATTTTTCTTTCATCAATCTTTAAATAACATTAACATCCTTATCAATGAATGAGCCATCATACCAAGCAAAAAATTTGCATCTCCTAAAACTTGCAACAATCATTAAAATAAATATTGATAACAAGTTAGATGCAATTTATTTTCACTTTGAAAAAAAATGTAAAAAAGAATTAAATAGCTAATGAATAGTTTGGGCACCTATAAACCTCCTCGTAAGAATTTTATCACCTAAAAAATTCCTTATAAAAGCACCAAATTCACAAAAACATTGAACAATAAATAAACATGTATTATTAGTTAAAGATCGAGATGGTCCTATTTCCAGTTGCTCGGTAGAGTTTCGAATCTGATACTTCAATCCTTCATATGAGTGATAGCTTACAATCGAATTAACACCAATTATAGATGTATGAATACATTAGCTTTGTTGGAATCTGACCGTGATCGAATCACGGGCGCAGTTGAAAACATAAATTTTTACAGATTTCTAGCGGATCATGATAATTGAATAAACTTGAATAAAACATAAAACGATTTAGAAATCGTACCTTGTTCACTTTTCTATTGAAAAATCTTAGAAACTTTTTCTAATTGATCAATCACGAGCTGTTCAAGTGTCCAGCCTCTTATAGTATCCACAGAGCAATTTTCAAACTGATTTGAGAGGAAGAAGACAAAAAGTTCTAGTTTCTAAAAAGCTCTTCCCTTTAAACAAAAAAATCGTAACAGTCTTTTATTAAAATTAAATCTCTTTAATTATAATTAAAATCAAATTCTAATTCTAATTAATTTAAATTTGATAAATCAAGTATCTCATATTTGATTCCCAAAGTTTTTCAAACTTTATAATTAAGTACAACTTAATTAAATTGATTTTTCTTTCACAAATTGCTCTTTGATGTGTGACTCATTAGGTTCCTAATAAATTGACAATAATTGTAAATTATAATTCTAATTCACAATTAGAATTTGATAAATTAAAACTTCTTTTAATTTATCTTTAATTATCCAATTAAATAATTCATAATCATAAATCATGATTGACGTCTAGCAACATGTCATGATTACCTAAATATCATGAATGTCAAAGTGATTGACTTAACCTATGCATGTATGGCTATAATGTATAACTTAATCTTTTCGTCATTCAATATTCTAATTGGATAGAGTATGGATATATTTTTTACTTTTATTATCTAATCATGTTCATCCTTTTCAAATATCAATTCACTCTGCGCAAAGAATTTCATAAATCATTACTAATCAAGAACAGTAGAATATTCTCTCTAATTACATTAGAGTGACACATCCTATATTGACTTACTCAACTATCTACATATGGTTCACACTGTATCCAATTACTACCAACTGAATTATCTTAGGATGATTCATAAGTAGCATCAAAACACAATAATTCCTCCACTAGATACCTTGGTAATCTCAAGTCTGAGAATCAACTATACAACCATCATTATGAGTTAATCCATAGACACATAAGTAATATTCAATTCGAAATTCTCATAATCGGGTCAGTTCAGTGACTTATTCTCTAATAATCACCAATATATTAGTTTAAGTATCTCTGTACTTTAATTTATGAGATCAATTACTTTCTTCGTAAGAAAGTAATATAATATGTGCTAGTTTTACATTAATATTTAATGCATTCAAATATCAGGTGTAATTTAGTATCAGAATCAACTTTTTTTTTTCAAATATTAAGAGCTCTTGTTTGCTGCTTTGACTGAAGTTGTTTTAGATCAAAATGTACATGCCAAGAATTCAGTTATTCACCAGATATTTGACAAATTGTTTCTTCTCCCTTAGCGTGGGTTCTGAATTAGGCTATACGTTTTTTTGGACTTATACAATTGTTATCACGCACGGTAAATGTTGGCTAGATCCATTTGCCAAAAAAAAAACAAAATTTGGCTAGATCCTGGAAGCCAAGCGTACGGGCATGATTAGAAACACGAGCTAACGGGTGGTCTTCATTGGTGACGCTTACAGCGACGCGCACCTGAGAGGTTAAAAGTAAAACGGACTGACTCCAGTTGCCAGGAAGATAGAGTCAGTCGGCTCGGTCCATTGTGGATACTACAAATATATAAAAATAAGTACAGTCTAGAACTGGCCTCGACCTCAAGGTTTTACGTTTCTTTTGAAACGGAAGAGACCCTTAATCGGGACGTAATGCCGTGTCGTGTACATCCAACCACTTTACTCTACATTTATTGGCTGTGATTTTTGGATTCACATTAGGTCAATGACTTGTAGCTCAAGACTTGTAAAATTCAAAGTTAGACCAGAGTCAGAAAGGTTAATAATACACCTGTCAATGCCTCCCACATCATTAAGCCTACTCGCACTCACAATTGCCCTCCTTCCAAAGGCCCAGGATATTATTTTTAAGAGGCGGCTTGGCTTGGCTTCTTTTGTCTGTCTGTTTCCTACTTTCTTCGAAACTTCCCTGCTTTCTTTCTGGGTGGGTGCTCGTTTCAGTTTCTTTTAAATAAGTGCTTACACTCTTCCGATCTTCATGCTTGCCTGAGCGTTGAAAAGGGTTTTTTCTTTTTTGGTTGAGGTACACATTCCTTTTATTCCAGCTCTCTTTGGCTCTAGCTTCTTCTACCCTTGGCCTGGAGAGAGAATTCTAGCAATTCAGTTCATCGTCTGTGTTTGTTCTGTGATCTGCTTTATTTGGTATGCTCTGTCTCTCTCTCTACATATAGATCCAAAAATTCTTGCCTTTTTACATTTGGGGTCTGTAACTAGTTTCATTTGTTGTTCACACTTTATTTAATCGGTAGTCAGTCAACTGCTATTGAGCAGCTAGGTAAAGTTTGCCCCTTTCCGAACCTTTTGAGTATCTTATCAAGAATTCCTTTTGTTTTTCTTTTTATCCGCTGTTCTTCCCATACCAAACAAGGGTCTTTATTCTTCATGGATACTCTTCCCCAGGAACATCGCAATTCAATTAACAGATTCGTATCTAATCACGGCCCAATTTCTTGTTCTTCAAATAGGAACCTTCTTATTGGATTCAAACCTACCCCTAATCTCAGTAATTCCCATCCACCTGTTGATTCTACCAGTTTTACCCCTTCAAACGATATGAAACCATTTCCTCAATCCTCAAATTCAGAATCAGATCAACCCAGCAGTAATGCTACTCTGAAGTACATCAACGATATGCTTATGGAAGAGGACTTAGAGGGTAAGAACTGTATGCTGCAGGACTGTTTAGCCCTGCAAGCTGCTGAGAAATCCTTCTATGATGTCCTTGGCCAGGAATATCCTCATTCCTCAGGTCAGTCTCTGTCATTTCTTGATCAAAAAGGTGAAAACCCTGTTGATAGTTCCAATTCGAGTAGTAGTATTGATACTCAAAACTTCGATGGGATTTTCTCTCAAGACAACCTCCAGTTGTCTGGTTTGCAAAATTTTGTCGTGGACTCTCCTGTAAGTATCCTTCTAGGACCTGATTTCCCTGGTGAGTTGCAGCCCCTGGGCTTGAAGGAGAGTGGGATAAGAGAATTGGCGAAGTCTCTTCAAGATTATGATTCTTTAGTATTGGCTCCAAATGGAAACTCAGCAAAGCCTTCAGACCACGAGAAGAGAGATAAGTCTCCAACCAATGTGCTGAGTAGGAAAAGTCATCAACGTGAGGACATTGATGATTTAGAAGGAAGGAGCAGCAAGCATTCTGCCTTTTCTCTTGCTGAATCTGAGCAGTCTGACATGTTCGATCAGGTGTTACTCTGTCCTGGTGAAAGCAATGGATCTATGTCATGTGGTATTGAGGACAAGTCGCAGAGTGGAGCAAGTAGGAATGGTAACAGAAAAGGATCTAATGGCAGAGCTTCGCGAGTGAGAAAACAAGGTAATCAAGGAGAACTGGTTGACTTGTGGACTCCCTTAACTCAATGTGCTCAAGCTGTGGCCAACCTTGATCAAAGGACTGCCACTGACCTGCTTAAGCAGATTACACAACACTCTTCTCGTTTTGGTGATGGAAACCAAAGGTTGGCACATTACTTTGCCAATGCCCTTGAGACACGTTTAGCCGGCACGAGGGCACCTACTTATACACCACTTCTCAGCAACAAGACTCCTGCTGTTGATATCTTGAGAGCTTACCAGGTGTTTGTTAAAGCGTGCCCCTTCAAAAGAATGTCTAATTTCTTTGCTAACCGTACAATTATTAAGTTTACAGAAAAAGCGACTAGGCTTCACATCATTGATTTTGGCATTCTCTATGGTTTCCAATGGCCTTGCCTTATTCAACGTCTCTCAGAAAGGACTGGTGGACCTCCCAAGTTACGTATCACGGGAATTGAACTTCCTCAACCAGGCTTCCGACCTGCAGAAAGGGTTGAAGAAACTGGGCGTCGTTTGGCTAGATACTGTGAGAGGTTTAATGTCCCATTTGAGTATAACGTCATAGCACAGAAATGGGAAACCATCAAATATGAGGATCTCAAGATTGACCGAGATGAGATGACGGTTGTCAACTGCTTGTATAGACTAAGGAACCTCCCTGACGATACCGTTGTAGCGAACAGTGCAAGAGATGCGGTTCTAAAATTGATCAAAAGCATCAGGCCAGACGTTTTCATCCATGGGGTTGTTAATGGCAATTACAATGCGCCCTTCTTTGTTACTCGGTTTCGTGAGGCTCTCTTCCACTTCTCCTCGTTGTTTGATATGTTTGAGGCTACCGTGCCTCGCGAGGATGAACAGAGACAGCTGTATGAGAGAGAGATATTTGGAAGAGATATTACGAATGTTATAGCTTGTGAGGGTATAGAGAGAGTTGAGAGGCCTGAGACTTACAAGCAGTGGCAACTCCGGAATCTGAGAATTGGGTTCAGGCAGCTTCAGTTAGATCAAGACATTCTGAGAAAAGTAAAATCTATAGTGAAATCAGAATATAATGAGAATTTTGTTGTTGATCAGGATGGCCAGTGGATGCTTCAGGGATGGAAGGGAAGGATAGTTTATGCTCTTTCGGTTTGGAAACCTTTGTTGGAGTAAAGCATGACTATTTTTCCGAGTATCATAATGTAGTAGTAGAATGTAGTAGTGGTAGCAGCAGCAGCAATAGCTTCGATCATATTACTAGAAAGTTTTTGTTTTTTTGTTTCAATCTCATCTGCACTGAATTTGTGTAAATATAACCTCCAAATATGTATTGGTATGGAGTGAATGGAAAGCGAGTTGTAATTAGTTCTCGTTGCTGTGTTTCTGCAATGAAAACCTTCATATTGGAAGTATAGAAGTAAAAGGAACCTATCACCCATGTTTAGAATAATGCCAAGCCTTTTTCAATTGGGAAGCTCGAAGGGAACCGTAATCAGAAACATATCAAACCCAGATGGCTCCATTCCTAGCTAGCTCATGTTACTATGACGTTCTTCCCATGTCTATGATTTTTAAGCAGATATCACTAGGCAAGTGTCTTCCAGTCTGTCTTTAACTGGTATCACCCAAAGTTTACCATGGTCTGGAGCTAAATATAACCTTGAAAGTAGAACCCTTATTAAATGAATAGTCTATAGAGTGAAATAAAGAGGCATCAGCCAAGGCAGCAATACCTAAGAAACCCTAGTAGCAGTAGAATATTCGCAGCATAGCAGACAAAAAGGTCCCAATGAACTTCTGTCATATACTTTTCAGACGATATCGAGGGAGTTAAAGCAGCAATTCACTTATAAGTAGTACTAACTCAAAAAGTAACAAAAGAACAAAGTCCATAAAATCAGCACTCGTCCTGAGAATCAAGTCTCATTGGTTCGATATTACTGACAATCAGAACACTTCCTAAACCTAGGACTTCACATGAACGAATTCCACAAGCATGGGGTAAATATTACCAGGGGGTAGAGAGGTAGGACAAGTCCTATTTAGTAAAAGTTCCATTTTTTTATTACATAAGTTGTACTAACCAGTATAAATTTGTATTATTCAATGTCCTACTGAAAAAAGGAGAAGCATGAGGTGAAACTGGCAGGGTAAGTGTATGAAAGGCACATGGCCACATGTGTGACCCTATACACAACATAAAAGTTAAAAAAAAAAAAAAGGCACCATGGCAGCAGTGAGCTTTTTGTTTTTTTAGTTCGATTCATTTTAACGTTAAATCCGAAAGTTGAAGTTGCTATGAGATTTTTTTGTGCTTTAAATGTTAAATATATTCAGAAAGTTTGGCAAGGGCAACTCATTGGCTCCATTGGCTCCAATTCCAACGCAGCACTAGTATTTGCTATAACTTGAGTTTACAAACTGTTTCACTGGGTTCTGTCCTGTGCAACATAACCATTTCACTCAAAGATCATCAACATGAGATTTGTGGTGTCACCAGCAGCTTTTTCCTAACAGCGTCGAAATGGCTTCTGTGCTGTGCTCTGAGTTTCTTGATCAAGGTAATCTGACCAGCTTTCGGCTTCTTTTCTTCTCCTTTTTACTCCTGTTCTCCTCAATTTTCTGTTTCTTTTGTTTGTGAGTTTGGTGTTACATAGCTATCTGGGCCTTTACACTTAGCTTCTGCAACTCAACTTCTTCAAGTAGAACTACTATGAGTTTCCCATTAATTGGATGATATTCTCGCTATCTTCTTCCACTACTCTCAACTTTAACTCCCAGAGATTTTGTTTTTCTTGACATCCTCAACTGCTGGAAATTTATTCCTAGTTGTAAGCCCTGGGAAACCAAAAGTCTGTCTCTCTGTTCAACAAAAATCATGGATAATGCTGTTTCCCAAGATTTTCCAAGTCCTATGACCACATTCAACAATGAACATGGCACAATTTCGATCATTAAGAATCAAAATCACAGTAGTTTTGAACTCGATGAGGGTCCTCATCAGCCACCAATTCCAGCAAATGCACACTGTCCAAGCACTGAATTAGCAACTTCTCATCTCTCAAGCACAGATGGAGACTCTTTAGACAGTACTGACTTCTCCAATGCCGTTCTCAAGTACATAAGTGATATGCTCATGGAAGAAGACTTAGAGGGCGAGGCCCCTAATTTACAGGATCACTTGGCCCTCCAAGCCGCTGAGAAATCATTTTATGACGTCCTGGGACAGGAGTACCCAAAGTCAAGTGAATCTCTTTGCTTTGCACAAAGCAATCAGAGTGTATTAGATGGCAGTTCGGTTTGGAGTTCCATAGATTATAGCAGCAACACTACAGCCATCAATTTGGTTGAATCTATGTGGATTTTTGATCATAGTGAACTCAAACCCTCTTGTACAGAGAACTCATTCGTGGTTTCTTTCGAAAATCATGAACTGGATTCATGCCCCGAGTCACTTTCATTTTGTAATTCTTTGATTCCAGTTCTTAATCATGAAAAGGACAATAGGAACTTAAGTAATTCAACGGAAAGTACACACCGTCATCGTAAAACCATTGCATACTCTGAAGGAAGAAGCAACAAGCAGTCTGCAATTTCAATTGAAGAACCTGAGGAGTCTGAGATATTAGATACCATATTGCTCTATCAGAACGAGTCAGAAACATGCACTCGTCAGAGTGCATCAAAAAATGAAGTAAGTGTAAAGTCGAATAAGCATACAAAAGGGTGTGATGGTCGAACAGCTCGCTCAAAGAAGAGGGGTAAGAAAAGGGATCTGGTAGATTTGTGGACACTCCTATCTCAATGTGCAGAAGCTGTCGCTGGAAATGACCAAAAGGCCACAACAGAGCTTGTAAGGCAGATTAGGCAACACTCTTCTCCCTTTGGTGATGGAAACCAAAGGTTGGCTCATTATTTTGCCAATGGACTTGAGGCGAGGCTGGCTGGCACGGGGACGCCTGGGTACACACCATATATAAGCAGCAGGATATCAGCTGCAGATCTCCTAAGAGCTTACCAAGTTTATGTGACAGCATGTCCCTTCAAAAGAATGTCAGATTTCTTTGCAGAACAACATATTGTGAAACTAGCAGCGAAAGCAAGCAGGATCCACATTATTGATTTTGGCATTCGACATGGCTTTCAGTGGCCTTCCCTCATTGAAAATCTCTCAACACGATCTGAAGGACCTCCAAAGTTGCGGATTACAGGAATTGAGTTTCCTCAACCAGGTTTTCGGCCTGCAGAAAGGGTTGACGAGACAGGTCGCCGTCTCGGGAAGTTCTGTCAGAAGTTCAATATCCCATTTGAATATTATGGTATAGCTAAGAGATGGGAAACTATAAGGTACGAAGATCTAAAGATTGATAGAAGTGAGATAACTGTCATTAACTGTTTGTACAAGTTAAAGACTCTTCCTGATGACACCATGACGATGAACAGTGCCAGAGACGCTGTTCTAAAGCTGATGCGAAGAATTAACCCTGATATTTTTATCCACGGGGTGGTAAATGGAACTTACAATGCACCCTTCTTCCTCACTCGCTTTAGGGATGCATACTACCACTTCTCAGCGATGTTTGACATGATTGATGCTACTATTCCCAGGGAAGATCAAGAGAGATTACTGATGGAGAGAGAAGTATGGGGCAGGATTGCTACAAATGTCATAGCCTGCGAAGGTGGGGAGAGGCTAGAAAGGCCTGAGTCTTACAAGCAATGGCGAGTTCGACACCAGAGGGCTGGGTTCAAGCAACTTCCACTTGATCAGGATATCTTAAAGAAAATGAGAACCATAGTGAAATCGAACTACAATGACAACTTTGTTATAGATGAGGACGGCCAATGGATGCTTCAGGGCTGGAAGGGACGAATAATCTATGCATTATCAGCTTTGGTACCGTTTGAGAAGTAGCATATTTGCTTAGAAGTAGAATATTATTGGTGTCTTGGGGTCTTAAAGAATTCATCTTTCGATGAATGTAGCGTGTAACCTTTCTATATAATTGAGGAAGCATGACTCACACGTTGATGTTTGTAAATGGTCATGCTCCCTACATGTGTTTATATAGTACTTGGAGCTCATAATTTACCGCTTGTCAGTTCATACAGTTGCTCTGTAAATGGCATTTCTTCAAAATCACAAAATTATGACATCCAGCACATCTGTGAAATGTAAATAGATCGTATACCAATCCAAGAGAAAAGGTTAAATTGTAGAAGCTTGTTTGGGACAGATTCAGAAAGGTATTGTTGGTACAGAGTTTCAGGAAAATTGACAACTTGAAGGGTTTAGTAATTATAAGATGATCCATTGGTCAAGCTTTTAAGTCGAGCGACCGTGGTCTAAATTAAAAAGAAATGGCATTGACACACGACACAGAACAAGTTTTACCTAAAACCCACGATTCTGTTTGATGCTTCCAGATCATTGAAAGCAATGTTTATTACCTGATTATGTCTGATGATGGAACTTTTGTCCAAACTTGCATTATTAGCTACATCATTAAAACCATGACCAAGTATAGGTGTGGATACCAGAGGGAAGGAAGGATCAGCATTTTGTCGCTGAAAGTTGGCGACCTGTTAGTGGTGCTGATCTTCTTTCCTGATTCTCACAACCCCCATCTGTACTCTTGGAGTCTCTTACATTGACAAGCAACAGGTAAATTGGTGTATTAAGTTTGAAATAAGGGTTAGATAAATCTGCTTTTTACATCAAACTCGTAAACTGAATATTAACAATCTATAGCCTCTGTGGAGTGATAAGGATGCCACTATGAGCAAATCATAGAGTGATAAGGATGATCATAAGAAGTCCCACAAATCATGGAATGATAAGGTTGATCGTACTCACAAAATTATCAAAGGAAATATGGTTAGTGACAAGGACTTCTAAAGAGTAACAAATTCCTACTGAAGTGGTAGTTCATTAAATGTGGTAATTTATTAGATAAAGAAAACTCCATCTGATAGTGATGATATCTCTGTCGTATTTTAGTTGCAATAGATAAAACTGTAATCTTTCCTTCCTTGTCTTGTACAAGTGCTGTATATGTATTAATCTATATATATAGCTTTTTGAGGGTTGTAATTGGTATCGGTGAGATAAGAATCAATTCTAGAATAACAAAATTTTCTTTTACTGCACCTCTGTTTTTTTTCTTCTCTTGGTATTAGAGCCATGACTTTGTTGTCTTTAAATGTTGGAAATTTCATCACACTAAAACTCACACAATCAAATTATCCATTATGGAGAGAACAAGCTTTAGGATTAGCACAGAATCAAGATTTGGTTGGTCATCTCACTAATGAAACACCAGTTCCAACAAAATATAATACTTCAAATACAAACACCAAAAACACCACACCACAGTTGACAGAAGAATTCGCTACTTGGCAAAAGTCTGATTGCCTTCTCTAGGGTTGGATCATCGGAATCCTCTTAAAAAAAGCTCTTGGACTTGTCATTGGCATAGACGCAGCACATGCAGTTTGGGAAGCACTGAAAGATGCTTATGCATAAAACTCTTAAGAGTGAGAGTTAACACTACGACAACAATTGACTTATCTTCGCAAGGATGATAACAAGACCATTGGAGATCACATATGCATTTTTAAAGGTTTGTATGACAATCTTACTACTATCGGAAAACCTATGCTAGATAGAGAAAAAGTCTTCTGTCTCCTCACAAGTCTTGGTCCACAATATGAAACCTTTACAACAACGATGTTGAAACCTCTAAGACCAACTTACTTTGAGTTGATCTCACAATTGCAAAATCTTGGTCAGCGAAAAAAGTGGATTTTAAACCAATCAGATGTGTCTCTGTCTCACCTCACTCCACATTTAGCCTTCTATAGCTAGCAATAGAAACAATCTCAAAGTACTAGTTCAAGGAATCGTAATAGTACCTTTACTTCCTCAGGTTGTGGATTTCAAGCACAACAGTTTCGAAACCAAAATCAAAGCTATCCAGGAGACTCAACATTAGCTACACAACAATGATGATGACGATCACCTCCAGGAGAACGACGTATGGCAGCAAATGATGAAATTCCACAAGCTCTTACGACTCTCACTTTAGACAACTCCATTGTCGAAACAAAATGGACTTATGATGCAGGAGCTTCAAATCACATGACAGGAAAGCAAGGTATGCGGACTAATATTCATAAATACTCTGAATCTGATGCCATCATAATTAGAGATGGTTCTTTGATACCTATAACAAGTATTGGTGATTCATATATTAAGCAAAAAGACAAGATTTTGCCTCTTCATAATGTTCTTTTAGTTCTAAATCTGAATTTTGTTTTTGCTTTCAGTAAGTCAATTAACCTCTCAGTTTCTTGTTAAGTGTGAATTTACTGACGTTGATTTTTGTATAAAGGAACGGAAAACAAGACATCCGTTAGTAACAAGGAAATGGAAGAGTGACCTGTATATCTTATTTGATATACCAGAAGCACACTTCTCTCATTGTTTCAAGTCTAGCACTGCAGATATTTAGAACCAATGCTTAGGACACCCTCAAGCTTCATCAATTCGGTTGTTAAAGGATTAATTGAAGTCCAAGGTCCTTTACGGACTGAACATTTATGTGATAGTTGTCAATTAGAAAAACTAAGTAAACTTCCTATTGCTCCTTCTGAACATTCTAGTTCTGGTCTCTTTGATAAGATTCACTATGATTTGTAGGGACCTGCTCTTGTTTTATCTTATGGCATGTTCAAATTTTATGCATGTTTAGTTGACGATTCCAAGTATACTTGGGTTACTCCGTTAAAACATAAATATGATTTTTTTGTTGCCTATTTAGCATTTAAATAGTATGTTGAACGAATTCAATAAGAAAATAAAAATCTTCCACTCAAATGGTGGAGGAGAATTTGCTAACTCTAGATTATCATCAAATTTTCTTGCGACAGGAATTATTCATTACATTCATGCCCCTACACTCTAGAGAAAATAGGTATAGTTGAGAGAAGGCATAGAATTATACGCGAAATGGGTATGACAATGCTATTTCATAGTTATGCACCTATTTTTTTATGGGTAGAAGCTTTAACGACATCCGTTTTTCTTCCTAATCGGTTATCATCTTCATCTCTTCAGTTTGACACTTCACATTTCATGTTACATGGAACTCATCCTAACTTCACTTCACTTCGAGTTTTTGGTTCTAAATGTTTTCCATATACATAGGATACAAGAAAACATAAAATTGACCCTAAAACCATCTTGTGTGTTTTGTAGGATACA
>JANPWU010000008.1:32127793-32139091 GCA_024707465.1 Erythroxylum daphnites
CACTAACTTGAGCGTCGGAGAGGCCTCCCGGGAACCAACCCCCGGCACGCCTTATCTGTTTTGCAGGTGTTCTCCAACCAAAGCTGTTCAAGGTCATGGATCAGAGTGATGGCAATCCAGCCCGGTAGAATCCGGCTGAACCAAATATCATTGAATATTAGATTTTTATTCAGAAAATAATATAATAACTTATAATCTTACATATATAATAAAGTGATCTCATTAATAAATATCATTGAACGATACACAGGGCAATCATAATTATACATTAAAAAAATTCGTATGTTTAAATTTTAATACTCACATCAATAAAAATGTGTCAATTCTATTAAACTTTTATGTTTAACAAATACGAATAACAAAGAATTGTATACCATGAACCCAGTATTTTTTTATAGTAACTACATGTCAATCTTACTTAATAAGAATGAAAGACAAAGACAACATCATAGGATG
Organism: Erythroxylum daphnites; assembly: GCA_024707465.1. Classification (NCBI taxonomy): domain Eukaryota; kingdom Viridiplantae; phylum Streptophyta; class Magnoliopsida; order Malpighiales; family Erythroxylaceae; genus Erythroxylum; species Erythroxylum daphnites. The sequence goes on from JANPWU010000008.1 coordinate 32,128,250, forward strand.
AATATTTGAGAAAACAATACATTTTCTCTGGGGAATTGATAAATGCAACGTAATTCTCAAACTTAAGAGCCACATTACACTTAATTTAGTTCATTTATGAGGTCTCTAACATTCAAGATCTATTCCCTCGTCTGATTTAATTTGAAATTTTAGTATTTTATCACATTTTCAGCTTATTTTAGACCCTATCAAATAAGAAGTATTAAGCAAAATGATCTTCCTAAAAGCATCCAACTTGTTTACATATTTTATGTTAGTCCCTAATGAAAACCAAGAGGGAGATGAATTCGTTATTTAAACAAGAACATTATGTAGTCTTAGTAAGAGGGGGAAGGGTAACGATCTACCCAGTGTGATATATTACACTGTCAAAATTTAACTAAATTTTCTAACCAATGAATTTAATTTAACAATAATTAATATATATAAGAATAAAGAAATTGTTTAACATAAATCAATTGAATAAGTCAATAATAATTTAAAGAAGATAGGGAAGAGAGAACACAAATTAATATATAGTGATTTAATAAATAACTCTTACTTATATGCATTTCTAATATATAGTGATTTAAACGATGAGCAAGCTTTGTACAATCCGTTTTCGCAAAGAATTATTGTTAACAACGGGAAACTTATCTGTGTACTCTTTCACTGGTTGTGAGAATATGTAATACAAACTATTATTAACAGTGGGAATGTTCCCTGTGTACTCTTTCATTAGTGGTAGGAGATTATAATGCACATAGTATTGTCAAAAGGCAGAAAGATAAGCTTCAGGGTTGTACCAGGGGGGAAGAATCTTTCAGAAGTTTTATAATTTTGGAGTGGACAGCCATCTGAAATCCTCATTCTAGCTTTTTCTGTATTCATTTTATATGTACCCACATCATGACATACAAATTGATAAAAGTAACATATGTAGCATTGGTAGCTACTAAAAGTCGCTAAGTGGACAGGCATCTAACCAGTTGTATGTACATGCGGCATTCGTTGCATTGGAAGGTAATAATAAATTTTACAGATTGCGTTGATGGGTGTGTATGGAAGAAGGAATGGCAACTGTGTGGATGTCGGTCGAATAATTAACAAAATAGAATTCAAAAGCCTCTTACGGGAAGGAAGTCTACATTATACGACAGAAGAAAAGTTGTAAGATGACTATAGCTGGATTTGGTGCCCATAAAACGCGCTACAAAAAGTTGGACTATGCAGTTTCTCGGAATTTCAAGAATGGGTCAAACAGTTCATACCGCCCCCTTTTGGTGACGTTGTCTTCTGATATGAATAATTTTTGTAAACAAGGATTTTGCCAGAAAATGCAGAAGGCCAGAAAATAACGCAGAAGGGAAGAAAGATTTTCAGGAAGAAGTAAGGTTTTGCATAATATCTTCGTTGTCTTTAATTGATAAACTTGTGCCAATATATAGCACTTTTTCAAACCAACTTGAACAGAAATAACAAACGGAAGCAAATAATGGGCCACGCCCACCTTCACACATGGAAAGGAATTAAAACAGAATTAAACATCTTACTGAGTAATGGACTCCTAAAAGAACTCTAGCAACAATAATGGACTCCTAAAAGAACTCTAGCAACAAGAGTCCTATTTAATCACAACCCAGAGACCACGTCTACCACGTCTGCAAGTTGCATCCCCAACAACTCCACTTTCCTCTGTTCTTGAATCACAAAAACAGAGACAAACAGAGGACCATGCATGGCCACGCAATCCATGCACGTATCATCTTCATTAACTATGTATATACTTGCATTCTTACTCCTTCAAACATGCGTACGTACTTCTCATTTGTTGGATTGCCGGTTCTATGTATCCACTGTACATCTCGTTCACCTTATAACTGAAACTCCAGAATTTTCTAAAGGCCGAAAGTTTTATGTCAAATGTATGGCCGAATAAAATTCCAAGGAATACCCAAGAAATTAATTAGAGGCCAGTATTTCTCATTCACGTGGTGAGGAAGTTAGCAACCTTCTGACAATTTCTTTTCTCTAACATGTCAAAGTTTCTAATTGATAACTAAAATAAAAGAAAGAGCTGGAGAAGAAAATTCTTTTCTTGGATTATTCAAAACATTGGAAGTCTTTATATAGGCAAATTCATAACAAGATTTACACAAAAATAGGTACTAACATCCAGGACTTTTTTTAAAATATAGGAAATAGAAAAAAAAAACATGTTTTGCTTAAGTGTAACAACTGAAACTACTAAAGACCTGGTCAACTTGGACTAAATCGACAAAGATAATCTGCAAATCTGTAGAAAATATTCTAACATTCCCTCCCTTAAATTGAAAACTTCTGGCCTTCAGTTTACTTGTTCAGCTTGTTCAATCACGGTTTTCCAAAGTGCAAACTCCCATTAATCTTTTCAAATTTTGGAAGGGAGAAATTTTGAGAGGTTTAGTAAATATGTCATCCAGATGTTCTACGCTTCTGCAATACTTCAGATCAATTACTCCATCACTGCTAAGATCTCTTAAAAAATAATGTTTCACATCAATATGCTTGCTTCTTCATGTAGGACAGGATTTTTAGATAGCTTAATGGCTGAGTTGTTTTCACAATAAATTGTAGTAGCTTTTGCTTGCTTGAAATTTAGCTCTTCAAGAATTTTCCTCAACCAAATAGCTTGACAAGCACAAGTTGTGGGAGTCAACTTCTTTCGTTGACAAGTGACAATTAGTTACTTCTTGGATAACCATGAAATAGCCCCTATGCCTATCATAAAAATATAGCCTGAAGTGCTCTTTCTATCATCTTGATCTCCTGCAAAATCACTGTCAATAAACCCAACCAAATCTAACTTTTCCCAAAATCTTTAATTCCTTGCAAATAACGGAGGACTCTCTTGGCAGTAAACAAATGCATCTCTGTTAGATTTTCCATATATCTACTAATTAAACTCACAGAATGCATTATATCTGGACTTGTTGTAGTTAAGTATATTAGACTGCCTACAATTTGCTTATATAGAGTGTTATTCACCTTCCTTCCTTCTTTGTTTAGCTTCAAGCCAAACTCAATTGGAGTGCTTACAGGATTGCAATCCTTCATCTGAAACCTGTCCAATATTTCTCGCACAAACTTCTTTTGAGAAATAAAAATTTCACTAGCGGACTGCACTATTTCAATGCCAAGAAAAAATGCATCATGCTAAGATCTGTCATTCCAAACTCAATCATCATAGACTTCTTGAACTTTTCAAAAAAGACATTATCATTTCCGGTAAATATAATGTCATCTACATATAAGTAAACAATGAGCATTTTCCCTCCATCTCAAATTTTAACAAAAAGTGTGTGCTCATATGGACATTTCTTAAAACCTTCTTTCATAAAATAAGCCTCAATGTGACTTTACCAAGCTCGTGGAGCTTGTTTTAGTCCATAAAAAGCCTTTTTTAATCTATACACTTTATGCTCATTTCCAAATTTAATATAACCAGGAGGTTGATCAACAAATACTTGTTCCTCCAAATTTCCATGCAAGAATGCGGATTTAACATCCAACTGAAAGATAGGCCAAGAATTTTATGTTGTTAATGCGATCACCAATCTGATTGTACCATGCCTTGCAACTAGACAAAAACTTCTTTGTAGTCAATTCCATACTCTTGCTTGTTGGGACCCGATCTCGAAATCGGACCCCAACCAGAAGAATGGAAAACGAACGAAAACGAAGCGGCGAAAACGAAACGAAACAAAGCGAAGATATCAAATCAAACCGAAACGGAAAACGGAAGCAAACAAATGGATCGAAAATCATTTAGCGGAAGCAAAATCAGAAGCGAAATCGAAGAATCGGACTTACAAAACGAAAGCAAATCGCTGAAAAACAAAAACTGAATTCCGACATCCGGGAAACGAAAATCTTAGAAACACGTCGCGTTGGAAACCCTAAGACTAAACCAATTCGAAATCCAGTATTTTTTTTCTCATTATTCATTCCTTTTCATCCTTAATCAAGCTCATTCAAATCAAACAAAAATCCATACAATTTCCTCTTATGGAAATTCATCCTCATGCTCATCTCAATTCATAAAAAAAATCTTCTTATACAATCATACATACCCCAAAATTTCATCTTTTAACTAAAGTCTTATTTTAATTCTTTCTTCAATCAATATTTACCAAAAATTTGGCAGCATAACGGCTACATTTCATAAAACCCAAAAACCTGCAAAGGGTTTTTTTTAAAACACACTTCTAATAATCTAAATCAAAACACACAATTCATCGGACCTCCTGTCCGGAATCCCCATCATACACAAACACAATCCTATACCTAAAACACTTCCGTAATTCTCAATCCATATTCCATACTCAGAATCAATCCCATTCATATTCATCTCAATTCAATATACAAATTCATAATTTAATCTGAATACAATCCAAAATATTCAACAACAATCACAATTCATATTCCTTAATCATACACAAACTCAAATCCATACATAAATTCTTAATTCATATACACATCCATACTTCAATGTCATACTCCAATAACAAACAAAAGTGACATTCTCAAGCCACGGTACAAAACCAAATACCAAAATCCAAAATAAACATATTACAAAAATATGCAAAAGTCGAACTGACGTCTTGACCATCTTCTATCCGATCTCCTACTCGAAAACCTGGAGATGGGAATAAAAGGGGGGTGAGCTGAAAAGCTCGTGGAAAACATATTTATAATTTGAAAAATAAGCAAAAATCATTTCTCAAGCAGTTTGCAATTTATAAACATTTCACATTCGGAATTTATCCAAAAACTCATTTTCAAACTTTTCAAATCATTTAAATCATTCATAATCAGTTTCCACAACTTTCACGGTTGAAAACCTCAAATTCTCTTTTTTTCCAAAATCTCAAATTTTCCCCAAATCATGCTCAATTTCAAAAACATGAATGCATCACATTATCAATGCATCACAAATATTGACAAAAATAAAAAAGCACATAACAAATCAAACGGTTTGGGTCGGTCCAAAACGGAATGTACTGCACATTCTCGCTTAGCGGTCCTGTGCAATCGTAAACAGAACATACTACACCTTCCCGCATAGAGGTCCGGTGTAGCCGTAAACTTATGGGAGTCCGAAATCGGAGCTCCAGTGTCACTAACGAGCAGGCGGGAGAAGCCTTTAAAAACGAAACCAGCGCACTGACTCAACTTATGGGACCTAACCAAACCCACATAACACATATCAACTTGAAAATCGAATTGTCCGAAGGCACATTTCGAAAGCTTGCTTTCATATCAAGTCACATCAAACCAAATGCCATTCATAAATTTCCACACTTGCATAAATTCACATAGCAATTTCTTTACATCATAATTCACATACATTCCAATTCACAATGCACATTTATCATCCAAAATTTATTCAAAACAATAAAATCATAAATCATTACAATTTCTTAAATCATGGCAACATTATCAAATTTTTCAAATAATTCAAAAACAATGAATTTCACAAGTCTTGAAATTTCTTAAAATCATTTCGAAAGCAAGGAATTTAATCCTACGAAAATCAAAATTTTCAAACATTTACATAAACAATAATTTATAAACATTTTGCTTCTTGATTTTTCAAAATCTCACACTTAACTTATAATTCAAAATATAAACACATTACCCACCTCATATCCTTGCTAGAAACTTGTCCATAGCTTCAATTCTCCAAATCCTTTCTTCTTTCCTCCAATTTAAAATTCCCTAAACCAAATTCACCCAAATTCCACATCATAAAAAGCATAATTATTCAAATTGAGCTTAGAAAACACCAATCCCTCATATATTCAAGTTATCTAAATCAAAAACTTTCAAAATCCCCAAAACACAAAAATTCGGCATAAACCCTAATTCACAATTATCTAAAATTGAACCAATTAAACCATGCTATCTCCAAAATTGAGCTTAGGAAACATAATCCCATAACATTTCCAAAGTATTTAAACCAAGAACTCATCAAAATTCACAACTAAAAAAAATTCGAAACTTACCTTCAACCTCCACCATTTTCGACATTTCTTGGTTCCATTAGGGAGCTTTCATCTTCTTCCTCACCTTTCCCCTTGAAAAGCATAAAAAACCCTTAACATCTTGTAGAAAAACCGAGCCCTAGCTTTCTCTCTTTCTTCTTCCTTCTTTTCCACATCCGACGGCTTCTCCTCTCTTCTTTCATTCTTTTCTTTTGTTCTTTCATTCAAAAATGTCGTGCTTCCCTTGTTAAAAACGACAACCCTATAGTGTTTTATTGCCATGTCATTTAATGAGTGGTTAATGACCTATATGCCCCTCCATCAAAGACTTCTAACTTAAGTCCTTAAGTGTTCTTCCAAAATTTCCCCTAACATTCATTTCAAATCATACTTACTTTAGGACATTTTTTTAACCATCAAAATGAAGGAATTTGCCAAAAACTTCCTTATAGAGAAATGTTCCTCATTGTCTTAATTTCATAACGCCACCAAAATCATTTAATTTGGTGCACTACGTCAAAAATTATACTCCAAACATTTCGAACCTGTCTTATGCGAAAATATTTTCCAGCACTTTATTTCCATCCTAAAATTGACATTCTTAAAGGCTGAATTGAAACTCAAGTCCTTCATAATATTTGTAGCCCTATTTCTCTAGTTTATCCCAAATTAAGAATCACCTCACTTGGATGACTACAGCAGAAATTATCCCCAAAATACTTTCATCACTTACTAGTCCAAAACTGAACACTAAACTCAACTTCAATTCAGAAATTGAAAATCTTAGGGACTAAATTGAAATTCAATTCCTTCATAAGACTTGTAGCCCCATGTCTCTATTTTATTTTGCCTCAAGAATCAATTCAATCGGATCTCCACAGATCAAGAATTTCTCAAAAGACTGAACCATATTCAGAAAACTTATCTAACTCACTTTGATTAAATCAATCACCCTCAATCTAATCTCAAAAATTCATAAATTTCCCACAAGGATGTAGATAATTGTCTTAGGAATCCAACGCTTCAAAAATCAAGTTAATTGGATGTCGGACAGAAAAGATATAAGTGAAAGAGTGGAGGAAAAATCAAACTAAAAGAAATAACCTCGCACTGTACCAGCCGGCTCGCGGTCGCGACCGGCTCGCTATCGCGAGCCGAGGAACAAATAGCTGGCTCGCAATCGTGAGCCGAAGAAAACAAAAGCCTTACGACTACGACGACTCGCGAGTGCGAGACCAAACAGAAAGAACCCAGCTCGCGATCGCGAGCCTCTTTGAAATTTTCTTTTCTTAAAAAAAACACAGAATTTTCAAAAATTCATATCTCTTGATCCCGAACTCCAAATTTGACAAATTTGGTATAAATAGAAATCTTAAAGGAAGCTCTACAAATTACATGAAGAACTCGAAAATCAATTCCATCTCTAAAGGGGTCAAAAATCCAATCAGAGCTACTGCCCCATTTAATGTCTCCCTAAACAGTCACATAACTTATAAAAATCATATCTTCCTATTCCAAAGTCCAAAAATTACATACTTTACATCAATATAAAGATAAAAACATCATCTAAAACTTTCATGAAGAACTTAATTACAAATTCAACCTCTAACTAGGTCAATTTTTAGTCAAAGATTCTGTCAAACATGTGTCATCCTAAAGCACATCCAAACTTGACAATTTCATGTCTTCAAATTCTCACATCCAAAAATTTCATACTATACATCATTTTAAAGCGATGCAAATTCTCTACAACTTTCATGTAGATCATTTATTCCAATTCAAACCACATCAGTACGGCGATTGGCCTCAAAACACTGCACACACAAATCTATACTTAATAGCGTTTTTCCAAAACAAAGCCAAATACACTTAACTTCGAAAACTCATAACTTTTGATCCCGAAATCGAAAACTAGCATACTTCACGGAGACAAAAAGCTTTCAACAGAAGCTACAATTCTCATGAAGATCATTTTCTCAAATTCTGCCTAAATCAAAAGTCAACTATCTACTCCAAAAAGTCAAACTTTCTAATTTCTTCAAAATTTAACACTTTCACTCTTTATTGCTTAAATTTCAACTTCCATTTCAATCAACTCATTCACTTTACTCTCATAACCTATACAAATCTATTCAATTATCCAAGTCATCAAAACTAATCAATTCTTTTCTCATTAATTTTCTTAAAGCACAAAACATCTCTAACACAATTCATACACCAAAAACACTCATTTAAATTTATTTTAATATTTCTAATTTCCACCGAAAGTTCGGGGTCTAATAGTTCTATGCCATTAAATTTAACTAATCTTTTATAAAATAAATAGGGAAGAAGAATCAATCTTTTCTTTGTTCAATGTTTTTTCTTAGTTTAACTACTTGATCGTATTCTTATTATATTTTATCATACTAATTTCTATTATGCTTTCCCTAAATTTATTCTCCAGTGAAGTTCATGTAAAAGACTTAGATGGCTTCTCTCTAATTTCCTTATTTTTCTTTGTAATGTCATTCAAAATTATATAAAGATAATTCCTATTTAATATATCTATTTGTGCAAGCATTTTACAATTAAAAAACAAATGTCTCTTGTACAAATTGTTTATTAATTTATTATAACTATAACTATCCATCAATCCATTTATCAGATTTATCACTTTCTATAGCTTTTAAAAATGAAATAAGATCATTATTAATGTCGTAATCAAATTCTGACTCATATAGATAAACTACATAGTTATCAGGAATAGTTGATCTCCTTATTCTTACAGGTTTATTTAAAGCTATTCCATGTAGCTCATTTATGTCCATTGGCTGTAAGTTAGTTTCTTTATGAGGTCTTGTTTCATCCAAATGTTGTCCAAAATCATTTTGTTTTCCCAATATTGGGACAAGATTTAGTATAGATATGGATATTGGAACATTTATGGGTAATGGAACATCAATTCTTATTTCATTAATATCCATAAGATTTTTTTAGCGCTCTCACTAACTTCACCATTTTCAATGAACTTAACATTAACTATTTCAACAATTCTTAGACTATGGTTAGACAGTAAAACCTACACCCTTTAGACTTCTCTAGGTAACTAACAAAGTAATTGCTAACTGTTCGAGAATCAAATTTCTTTTCATGTGAATTATAAAATCCTGCTTATGTTGGATGACCCCAAATATATAGGTGTCATATACTAGGTTTCCTTCTAGTCTATAACTCAAAAGGAGTTTTAGGTCCTGCCTTACTAGGAATATTATTCAACAAATACGTAGCAGTTTTAATTATATGCATCCATAAGGTTTTGCTTAATGAGGAATTACTTATTATACTCCTAACCATATCCATTAAATGTCCTATTACATCTTTTTTCCATACTATTTTGTTCAAGTGTGCCTGGCATAGTGTATATATATTGTGCACATATGCTAGGTTTTTCAAGAAACTTTGCAAATAGACCTAGATATTATCTTGATTCATTATATTTTTCATAATATTCTTCACTTCTATCAAATTTTACAATTTTCACTTTTTTTTCATCTAATTGCATTTTAAAATCCTTTACAAACATCTTAAGGGCATTTACAACTTGAAATTTTCCCTTAAGCATGTAGACATATCCATATCGTGGAAAATCATCTATAAAGGTGATAAAATACTTATCTCCAACAAAGAATACAATGTCAAAAGGTCACATATATCAATGTGTATAATTGCAAAGAGTTGAGTACTTTTTACAACTCCTTTCTTACTATGTTTGATTTCTTTTCCCTTAACGCAATCCATATATATATCGAGATTAATAAAATCTAATTTGGAAGAATTTCATTCTTTACTAGTCTTTCTAATATTTTTTAGATATATGACCCAAACATTTATGCCATAAGTAAGCTAAATTATCATTCATTATGTTACGTTTAGTTTTAAGGGTTTGATGAGGAGAAAATAGGGATTCAAAAAAAAACTAACATTAATTTCAACTTACATAAACCATCCATAAGAATTCCACAACCAATAATGAAAAAATATTTAAATAAACTGAAAAAATATCACCAAACTTGAAAGTAAATCCACATTCATCAATTTTAGAAATAAAAATTAGGTTTCTAAAAATTAAAGGTGCATATAGACTTTGTATTAGATCCTGGTGATAACTAGTATCTAATATTATATGATAAGTCACAACGCCTTCAATTGGGATCTTCATATAGTTTCCCACAAACATAAAGTTGCCAATTGGGTTTATAGTTTGGATTATAAGGAATCCTTATATAACATTAGAAACATGAGTAATATCACCAAAATTAAGCCACTAAGTATTAGAAGGAATTTCAGCTAAGTTTAGTTCGGAACATACAAAAGGATATATATACCTTCCTTTTTCAAACTAAGCCTTACTATTCAGATATTTCTGATAGTGTCCCTTTCTCTTATAAAAATGACATTTATCTATATTTTCTTATCAACATTACTGATAACCTGTGTTGCTTTAGCATACTCTTTCTTCTTAAATTTCTTAGCCTTTGGCTTGTGAATCTTGCAAGCTCCTTCACCCCTTAAGGTAGGAGGTAACAAATTCATAATGAATTGCACTAAGGAGTCATCAATTGTCATACCCAGTGTCTTTAATTTTGGTGTAATATTCGTCATCTTTAAAACATGTTGTTGCATGTTTTGCGACCCATAAAACTTCATGGTCGTGACTTTAGCCAATAATGTAACAACGAGACAATTGTCCATACAACAAAAGGTTATTCCATAAATTTAAGGTATTCTTTAGCACTTTTATTTTGTAGAATAATGGTCTTAATGTTGTTGGAAATAGTTATTTTGTATGAAATTA
>JANPWU010000008.1:32211674-32228514 GCA_024707465.1 Erythroxylum daphnites
CTTAAATTTCTATTTCTCTTTCAAATTCTAATCAAAACAAATTCACAAATTTTAAACTATAATTCAAACATAAAAACCAATTAAGCAAATTTAAACGCAATTAATCAAATAAACAATTGAGCAAATAGGACAAGGTATAACAGTGATCGTACAAAACAAATGTACTTGCAACCTTCACTTGGTTATCATCATCCACCCAATAAGGTCTGCTGCCTTCACAAAGCCTTATATGGACTAAAACAAGCTCTTCCTTGGTTTTCCAAATTTAGCTCCACTACTAGTCTCTTTTACTTGTAGTCTAACTTCTACCATGCCTTGTTCATTCATAAAACAAATTAAGGATACACTTTTCTTCTCCTTTACATTAACCATATGATAAGTATGAGCAATGATACTCCATGTATAATTCTTCCTACATCAACAATTTGAAATCAAAGATTTGGATAATTTAAGTTATTTTTTTGGTCCTGAAATTCATCTAATGAATATTGCTATTATATAAGAAAATTATGATATTGCCCTTATCTCTCATGCTAGTATTATTATCACCAAGATAATTAACACCCTATTAAAATCTAATGTCTATTAAGTCAAGAAGACTTCACTTCTTCTATTAATTTTGATGAAAATCAAATAATAATAATCATAGAAGTGTGTGAACTATTTTGATAAATTTATTAAGTGCACAGATAAATGTAAGTGGCACAAGCCATCAAATCAAGACGATACTTAAGTAAAAGCTGAATAAGAGGGATCAGACGAAGTGCTTAGTCTAAGACACCAGACGAAGCATATGAATCTATGCAAGACGATGTAATCGAAGAATGTACTAGAACGTCAGTTAGTTGGAGTTGGTTACAAGATCAACTAATAACTGTTTTTAGAAGATTCGACAAGCAGAATTTTCAAGAAGACCTTTTAAGATTTAAGCTATAAATATTAGTTATATTCGTAAACAAAAATAGATACAATACAAAAAAGCACACTTAGAGAAATTATGTGCTCAAGTGCTCACGCAGTAAAAAAAATACTATGAGAAAAGAGAGAAAAGGAAGAAAGAAAGAGAGCAAATACATCTGTAACGTGAAGCTCAAACAATATCTTTTTGAGTGAAAGAAAGGTTAGAGCCTGAAGAGGCTAAGAAAGCAGATAAAAAATACTTTGTGAAAGAGACCTAAAGAGGCTCTGCAAGTGTAAAAATAATACTTGTAACGATGAAGGATATAGTGAAATCTCAGACGAACACTGAGGACTGGACATAGCCCAAGGTTAAGGGGAAAACCAGGATAAATCGCAGTGTCATACTCTATAATTCTTATCTCTTTAATTTTCTTGTTGTTAGAAGAGTAGATACTAATTTTTGTTGTTGCATTACTCACCAAATTAAGTAAATTGTTTTTATAATCGTCCTAATTTGTAAAGAAAATTAAGAATATTTTAAAGATTAATATCTTAAATGATTTAACACAATTTAACCCTCCTTCTTGTGTATTTTACATATTATATGTGATTTCTATATTAATAAGTGATTTACTTCAATGTCCATATACATCACTATCTCTCATCTTGATATTTTTAATATTGCTCACATTCTCAGTCACTTCATGTTAGCTCCTTACACCACCCATTTCTGTACTATTCTTTATATGCATTATTACATCAAAGATACTAGTTTTCATGGCCTTTCTGTCATTCACCCCTATTTGAGATTGATAGTTACCTTATGTGAAACCATGTTATTCAAGGTATTATTCAACTTATGCCTACTTTATCATAGTTTAAAATTTACACAAGCTGAAATATAAGAAATTCATTTTTGTCAACTTCTACAGAGAGATATTTTTTATTAAATAATCTTTCCTGTTGCTATGGGAACAATTAGGAGAATTTTTAATGTAAAATTGAAAATAGGAAAGGTCTAGAAGTTCTCAAATTCATTGAATGTATCACATGTATCTTGTGAGTCTTGTAGAAAAAATTGTCTATCAAATGTTTTCAACCACGGCTTGAATCATAAACTTATTTGTCAATAAAACGATTCTCTTCTTACATGCTTTGCTGTTTGAATGTCTTACGCCAATAACAGATAAGAGGAGAAATGGACAAAATATATTTTCAACATCCTTTCAAATCTCACTCACCAATGACAGACCTGTAAATTTTTGGAACAATGTCCCATTCGGATACGCTTGCTTGTGCCCAATCAAGGTCCAACGTGGAATCCTAATGTGCACAGCTGAAGGATGCCACGTGTGAGACACCCAATTGGCTTATCTTTGGCACAAGGCTATTAAGTTCTCAATGTAAACCAGAGAAGTAGAAAGAAAAAAAATCTAAGGAACATGATAGCTACCTTGCTTACATTCGGAACCACACACATTTGATCCTGAATCAAAAAGCACAATTTCGGAAAACTCTTTCCGTTTTCCACTCTCTCTTTTTTTTTTCTTTTTATATTTTCTGCACAATGACATAGTTACAGGCATCACAGCTCGGCAATGCAGTTGGACACTCACTTTCCAACTTACATTCATGGAAACCCTCCACACAAAATATGAAAAAGAAAAGGAGAGAAAGCAACCAACTTGATAAAAAATTCTCAAGAACAGCTTCTTGGAAGAAAAAACACTACTACTTTTAGAGGATCCAAACTCCTAGGTGTTGCTGCTTCTGTCGTTAATATTAGGAAAAAAGAACTTGTCTTCATATTCTTTTCTCAATCATTAAAAGGCTGGTTTCTTCCTTTGTGTTACCCTTATTGGCAATCCTCGTTTGGGAACAGGAAAAGGGCCATATTGGATTCCATCCTCATCTCCAACAACTTGCCACCTGCACCCAGCCATCTCAAAGTTAAGCAAACAAAACCAATTGCAAATGGACCTCTTCTCTACACTGTGCTTTAGAGAATTTTTATAGGCATGGGAAATAAATACAAATTTTAATTGTGCTTTTCATCTTGTCAACAAACTTATTCCACAAATCATCATAACCTCGCTGTTATACAAAGAAAGCCATTGTCGATTTTCTCCAAGGAACCCGTGACCTCTTTTTAGTTCTTATGTTCGATATGAGCACTGTAAACATCATACGGTGCAAGAGAAACAAAATTCTCTCTCTACATAATCCTCAAATTAAGACGTAAAACTTATGATAAGATGAGAAAAAAGACGTAAATAATTAATGCTGTGGCGTGAAAGAGAAACGCAGAGCAAAGATGTGGTGTCAAGTAAACCAGTTCCTACAGAATACACGTCGTCGTATTTTGTCGTGATTGGAGAGCATTTCAAGTCACACAGACGGAGCGGGGAAAATATGTCTGTACTAAGGGGAAGGGAAAGTTTGGGATTTTATACTTTCTTTGCAACTAATCAATCAATGACGGGGACGACATTGAAATTTCAGAAAACTTGCATGGATGGAATGGACAACCTTAGCCATAATCAAAATCTATGGACAGGGATGTTTCGTGTGATCATGACTAGAGACAGGGACCACACATCTTCAACTAAGTTTTTCGCCACACCATCATTTCCAAATCAAGGAAAAACAAAACTACTATGATACGTATGTCACCTTTATCCGAAGAAGATTGTGGTTCATTTTATTTTCACCCAAAAAAAAAAACTCACAATGTTATGATTATGATATGAGTTTTGTGCTCTTATTAGGAGTAAACTAGATCCTCTGTTCAGTTTTACTCTATCTTATTTTGTCTCATGTAATCTTACCATTTATTTTGCGGAACCCACGCGGATCTCATGCGAACCCCACGTAAATAAATGACTAAAATTAATTGGACACAATAAGACACCATAATATTAGACAGAGGATCTAGACTCGGTTAATGTAATTTACATGTACAATCCCAAGAATGAAAGCCATGTGTATGAACAAATACGTGGATAAAGACAATGAAGTGTGATAAAATTGGTTATGCAAGATAAGTCACTTAATTTAGTTAATACTTTCTTCAATGTGAAAATCTAGGTTTCGTGCATGAATCACTCTTCGCATATATCACTTTCAGTACCATAAACTGAAAAATATAAACTATGAAAGTCAAATGATTCCTTTTTTGTTTTGTGCCCATTCGGCTTCCAAAACCTAAGCCCAGTCTCAGGTTAGCCCGGTGCGTAGGACCACCTCCACAGCCTATAGGAACACCAGGACCACCAGTGTTGATATTACAGCCCCCGCCGTTCTCAGTTTTTCACAAACAATTCGAGGATTAGACCAAAATGACTTTTACAAAAAGCTTGGAGCGGTACCATATTAATTATCTTCCATTTGAGCACGTCATCACTGTTTCATTGATATTTCTCTTTATTTTTTTCTATTTAATTATTTTCCCATTTCTTTTTATATTCACCATCGTATACTAATCTATATATTTAATTATTTACTGCTAATACCTGTAGTTGACAGATAGGTGGTGAAGAAGAATAAGCATCTCAAGCTTGGCGAGTTCACTGCCTGGACATGAGTGCACTCCATTTCCAAACGGCATGTACGTGTTAGGCCTCGGTGGCACCTGCATGATCACAGAGTAAAACCATTTGAATATTACTTGTCCTTTCTTGTGTATATGTTCGAAACTCTTATCCATCGCCTATAATACATAAAGCTTTAGATTTTATATTTTCAAAATTTTCGTATTCTAGCCAATATTAACCTTATATTGCCCCACCACAACAAAATAGACTGTAAATGTGGATGACCCACTTTTCCGAATTTTTACACAATGACACAGATTAATATTTGGTTACATAGCCTAGACGGCATGTGTGTTTTTTTAAGTCTCAGTTGCTCTAGCTAAGTGTAATTATATGTACGTGTTCCTAAAACACATGCGAGTGGTACCTCGAATCTTGAAGGGTCAAATTTTTCTGGCTGTTGGAAGAAATCTGCGCAGTGATGAATGGTTCTGAAGAGTGGCAGAACCTTCCAACCCTTGGGAATGAAGTAGCCCTCAAACTCAACATCCTGGACAGCTTCTCTGAACGTGAATGAGAGTATGCTTGCTGTTCTTAGTGTCTCCTGAATCACCTGAATTTAGTTTGACTTTAATCAATTCTTACAAAAGTTAACATTCCAACTACAATTAATGTACGCAGTTTTTCAGAACAGAAACGATTTTTGTTTTTTAACTCCAAATTAATCAGGCAGCCATTGACCTCAGACGGATGATTCCACAGCACTTGTGACATGTACTTGCAAGCAAACTTAGCAAGCATTGTCTGGCTGTTAATAATATTCTTATTCTTTTGTGTCATATAAATTAATCATACCCTACTAGTCAACGGCATGCGCCTGGTATCATCCCACGTAAGCCGTCGATTGGCCTCAATTAATTCGAGTCTAATTCCTTCCTGTTCCCTCTGCAAAAATAAAGCCAAGCCAATGATTAAAGTGCAATGCATGGTGTAAAGTTTTGGTTGCCAAAATTACGTGCCGCAAGTTTCTGTTCAAAAGGCATTTTTATATTTAATCAATGATTGCTCAGAACAGGAAAAGGAGAGCTTAAAACGAAAATCTGAACTAATAAGATGGCCATCGCTTCAATAAATGAAGTTTTTGTCAGTCAATTGATGACAAAGAATGAACAAAAAGGTTGATCTCTCTTCACGAAACAAGCAGCAAAGAACATGTGTATGTTCCCTTTCCCTCTCTAAGAGAAAGATAAGGATGAATAATGAAGTTATAAACAGTGGATAATGAAATTTACCATGACTGCTTCTAATACGTCTTGGTTGTCATGTAAGTACTTCAAAACCCAAGTGAGGACACTTGCTGTTGTATCATGTGCAGCGAAAATCAGTCCAATGATGTTATCAGCAATCTGGGAATCTGTTAGCTGATTAAGCTTTTCATCGCTAGCTTCTAGTAGCACTCCAAGTAACCCTCCTCCTTGTTTCCCACTTCGCCTTCTCTGCTCCATCATTCTCCTTAATGTCTCATTTAGTTGCTTCCTTGCCTGTTTCAATGAAAAATTAAACAAATAACCCAAGTTGGCTCCCATAATCTTGCAAAACGTTTGGTCTTACGAGTGCTCGAGGCAATGTGAGCTTACTTTCATTGCTTTGTGAAATGGAGTTCCTGGTAAATCCAAAGGCATAGAATTGTAGCCCTTCTCCAGGCATTGGTACAGGTGTTTGATTCCTTCCATTTCCAACTCCTTCATTTCGCCGAAGGCTGAAATCATCGCCACATCAAAAGCATACTAGCAGACAAAAAGGTGAGAGAGAAACAAACTCTTTTAGAATCATAAATAAGACAAGTTTTTCACCAAATGAAATATAAATTTGGTTCTGTTGTTCCAACAAACTCACATAACAAGCACGTACCCTTTTCATTTCTTGCAAAGTGTTAATGGTTGTATCCTTCCAGGTAGGAAGAAATCTGAGCACATTTCCTTCAATCTCTGAGACTGACCCTTTTATTGCAGAAGGTAAAAAAGAGGCCTGCACCAACTTCTTGAGCCTCGAATGATAAGCCCCTTGATGGAAAAAGAGAGCTTCAGGTCCTATCATTCTCTCTTTACTCGTTGGATACGTTGGCTTGAACAAGTGAGCCATGGTGACTAGCACAATCCTTGCTGCCTCTGGACTCGAAATCATCACACAAGGACAACCTAAGATATGAGTTTTAAATATGTCACCGTACCTGCAAAGTGAACGAGGCAGCAAAAGTAAGGATATCGCCGCAGGAAAATAAAAAAGCCACGTACCAACTTGTTATATGTAAGGAAACATAGAAGAAAGTAGACACGGAGATAACAAAAAGACGTATGTATATAGATGACGAGGATGTAGTATCCAAAAGAGCCAGGGAAGGTGGAGTGGTGATAGTACCGTTTTCGCCTGTTGGAAAAGAAGGAATTTGGGTTTTCAGTATAGAGCTTGAGGGTCTCTCCAATATAAGGCCAGCCCATTGAGCCAGGTGGAAGGCGCTTGGCCTTGGATTGGTGCCATTGAAGAGAAAGAAGAATAAAAGGCAGGACCAAAAAACAGGAAAGAAGCAGAGGGATCATAATGAGGAAGACAGGGTGATGAAGAGAACAATAATAACTAAGTTCGCAAGGCAAAATTAGAGGTGGTGATGACCGATGAAATAGGGTTACTTGAGAACAACAAAAATCAGAAAAATGGAAAATCAATAAAAGAAATAGGAAGACAGAGGTGGCAGAAGCCAAGTTGAACAGATGCTAGGAATTAGTAACAGTGTAGTGGAGTAGGAATGGTGGGGATAAAATTGTTGGCAAAGTTCTTTTACTTATATAGACAGAGTGAAGGACAGGCGTCGCCCTGTTTATTGGAACACCTTGCTGTAGAGATGCTTCTTTTACGGACCATAAATACATAAAACTACTCTTCATCATTTTCATTACCCTTTTCAGTTTTCACTACCAGTTCGTGCACTCTCTCTTTCCCTTGGGACACGTTGTCTTTGCTTTCCTCACTACCAGTTCGTGCACTCCCTCTTTCCCTTGGGACACGTTGTCTTTGCTTTCCTGCTTTCACGCCACACGCGTTCCTACCGACGTGTAAATCCCCTCCCTTCACACTTTCCTTTTTACTTGCATCTATCAAAATACATCAATTTTGTTCGTGAATGCATGGGCAAGTTTTGGCCCTTCCAACATTTTATATAAGATTACAAAATCAGATGTGAAATATTAATATAGAAAAATAAGACCTTCTCTCTTTACAATTAATAAATTGAAAAAAAAAATCTTCGTGTTGAAGAAAACGTACTGACGTATGGTTGACGCTCCTCATCAGAGAACTGGGGCTCTTGCTGCGCAAAAGAGGAAGTGAGGATATAAAATGAATCGTCACAACTGTCAGCCCGGCCCTCAGCGGCTCAGCCCAGCCAATCTTGTGGAAGTACACAGAAACTGGAGGCCGCTGCCTTCACTTTTCTATGTTTTCGGCTTTGTTACTATTTTGGGACCTTTCCAAGATTCACACTGCTCTCTCTTTACTCCTCCGAGCATCCCTTCCTTCCCGTCTTTTCAACACCCCCAAGTTAACGGAAACAAGATCTTTTGTTTAGTTTTATGGTATCTTATTGTGTCTAGTAAATCTCAGTCATTCATTTATGCGGGTTTCACGTGGGCTCCACATAAATAAACGTGAAGCCCACATAAATAAATGACTGAGATTCACTGGACACAATAAGACATCATAAAAACTGGACAGAAAATCTAGGCTCAAGTTAACGACGCCTTCTTCGTCCTTCATCCTTTTCTAGAGACAATAATAATATTATTAATGAATATTTTCAAAATTCAAAAAGTTTGTCTATTCAATTCTGTACAGTATTTTCAAGCTTAAAATTAATATCAATGTTTTATTTCCCATTAATTTACATTATCTTTAAATTCTCTTGTTGTTAATTTTTAACACACCTGGGGTGGAATCATCAACAGCTTCACGTAGGCCACATTTTTCATTCAGGTTAACATGTTAGCAGTAAACTTCAAATCTTCTTATCAAATTTGTTTTGGCATCACAAAGACATCAAACTATAATTACCAACTTTGTGACGCTCCTTTCTAAATATAAAAGGGATGATCATGTAGGTTATCTATGAACTAATTTTTCTAAAAATAAAAATATCCAATAATTTATTTTTTAATTAAATATGAGTTTGTTCAAGTTTAGATTATACTCCAAATTCAACTTTTTTTTAAAAATGATATTATTTTATTTAGAATAATTAAATTTTAAGTTAATCTTAATCTGAAATTGTCCTATAAATTAGTCAATTAAACATAACTAAATTTAAACTCACCAGCTAAAAACCTTTAATATAAATGAGTCTAGATCCTCTGCCTAATATTATGGTGTCTTATTATGTCCAATAAATCTTAGTCATTTATTTATGTGAAGTCCGTATGAGTCCCGCGTGGGTTCTGCAAATAAATGATTGAGATTTTATAAGACAGAATAAAACAGAGTAAAACTGGACAGAAGATATGATTTCAATATAAATATACCCTGCAATCAAACGATATTAATGACTGCGGAAGGGAATGGGCGATCATTAAATGATGAATGGAAGCAGGAAATCCCAACCGCCCTTGGCCACCCAACTGGTCGCCCTCCCCTTATAGAGATCGTCAACGCTTTCCACGCTTGTACGCGGAGGATTCTGGTTGGACAGCTGCACATGGAAGCATGTTTTGCCTCGCTGCACCCTTAGTTGTCAAAATGCACGTGGCAAGACCCGAGATTGTCAGAGTCCTCCCGGCCCAAACAGACCAAATCCTTACCTTCTCAGCCACAGGAGCACACGATCTGGCGGGGAATGCTACCCACAGAGTCCATTAATTAATCAGATGAATTTGCATCCAAAAGCATTCCAAACTCCATGCAAATGTTTCTTTTTCCAGTTTACCAGTCAGACTTGAATTCCAGTGCTTGGTAAACTTCTAGAGAACTTGTATAGGTAATTGCAGGTAGACAGTATCTTAAACATCAGGTGTCCACCGTCTCCATAACAAAACTGCGCCGAAAGTTGGCTGCTGCTGTTGACATTGTGTTTGCATGAAAAGCGTGATGATAGGTTGAAGCAAGTCAAGAAATGGTCTTGAGATATTTGTAACAGCAAAGAATTAGATGACAAGTGTCCATCTCAGATGGGATATAGGCCCCACCATTACCGACGTATCTTGAATATCATCGACACAATCTGTACACGATAACTGAATTAAATGAACAGTCTTGAAGTTGGCAACGACGAAGCGTATCCGGCTATTTATTGACATTTGACTAAAGAATAGTGGGCAAGTGTCAACCTGGAGTTGAAAAATAAGGTAACGTGTTCATGCAAACCAAAGGAAAAATAGGCGCCTACTCCGTCGCTTCATGTAACCTAATAAATTGCTCTAAAGGGTCAAAACTTTGATATTTTCGAGGGTGATCAATGCGAGGAGTGGTGTCTTATCCACATCTCCTTTCTAGTTTCTAGGATAGTTTCTAAAAACTAACTGTTAGATCCTTAAGTTTAGATTGCATAATGGTGTAAGTGTTGGCGAGTTTTAGTCGATACTTAACACGCAGGTCGACACAAAAAAGATATATTGATGAGAGAACAAGGCGAAATCTTGCAAGTTAGCGAACAAAACTAGAGGAACTTGCGAAATAGACGAAAAATACGAAAAGTATCGGCAAAGATCTCGAGAATAAGCGAGATTCGATACGTATGGACATGCGTAGGCGCATATTAGCAAAAATCTTCGACGAGACGTGAGATTTGGATGCGAGGACGCATAGACTTCGCGAACTAAGTCATTTGAGACCCGAGGGTGCGCGAGAATGCGCAAAGGTATGCAAGACCCCGTGTGTTGGACCCCAAACTTTTCGCAGAAGATTAGAACTATTAAATGAGAAATTTTGGTGATTAGTCACGAGTAAAGAACAAATGAATGAAAGTTTTTGAAACAAGAAATGATAGACAAGAGTAAAGTAGGGAATGAGAAATGTGGATAAATTCATAATTTGCTATGGTGTTTTGGTGGATAAGAAATTTTGAAATAGAAAGAATTAAGGTGAAAGTTAGCAGTAAAATGAAGACAATATTTGTGTAGTGAATTGATGAAGAATATGTATATATGTTATGTTCTGTTATTAGTGCCCATGATTAATCATGGACTATAAATTCTTTATGGAGGTCATTGATTTGAAATGAAGTTGAGAATGAAGAATAAATAGAGTAGAAAAAGGTGATCTTGGTATGAGTTGTGTTAAGGAAAGAGTTTGAAACAAAATTGGTAAATGATATGGAAAATGTTTAATGAGTGTGCTTCGGTCTGTTAGCCATAACTTTTTCTCTAGCTATTCAAATGAGACGATTCTTGATTTGAATTAAACTAAAAATATATGGCTACATTTCTTATGCAGACATCGAATCTAAATTATATCTCTAAGAATCTCAAAATTTGTCATAAAATTGAGAATTGGGTGTAGTACATTGGGAGATAAATGTAAAATTCGTATTTTGACTTTGGAAAAAAATCTGGATTAATATAGGCTGATTTAGGTAAATGTGTCTTCTAGAAATTGTAGGTCTTTCCTTTGTCTTTCCAATGGTATATAGTACGAAATTTTTTGGACATTTGAGTCAAAAGTTATGGCCCTTATAAGGGAAGATGTTCAAGAGTGAAATTGTATCTTCTATGTTTTTGTTTCTTCTATGATGATGTCATCATCTTTTGTGTTTGCTTCTTCTGTCTTTTTTGCTTCTTCTGTGATGACGTCATCATCTTCCGTGTTTTGTTTCTTCGACTTTTTTGCTTCTTCTGTGATGACGTCATCATCTTCTGTGTTTTTGTTTTATTTTTGACCTTTCGGAATATAGAATTTGTCTTTGAGGTTTTCATGAAAGTTGTAGATCTTGAAGTCCTCTTTCGAACCATATAAAGAATACCTTGATCCAATATCTCTAGGGAAAGTTATAGCAATTTCCCCTTCCTTATGTCTTTTTGCTATCTTCTGTGTTTTGTTATCTTATGTGTTTTTGGTCTATCTTCTGTTCTATTTTTAACCCTTCAGAAGCGAAAGTTGTAGATCTTAAGTCCTCTTTGGAACCTTATAAAGAACACCTTGAACCGATATCTGTAGGGAAAGTTATAACAATTTTCCCTTCCTTCTGTCCTTTTGCTATCTTCTATGTTTTGCTATCTTCTATGTTTTTAGCCTATCTTCTGTTCTATTTTTGACCCTTTAGAAGATAGAATTTGTCTTTGAGATCTTCACAAAACTTGTAGATCTTAAAGTCCTCTTCTGAACCATATAAAGCACACCTTGATCCGATATCTGTAGAGAAAGTTATAGCAATTTTCCCCTTCCTTTTGTCTTTTTGCTATCTTTTGTATTTTGCTATCTTCTGTGTTTTTGGTCTATCTTATATTCTATTTTTGACCCTTCAGAAGATAAAATTTGTCTTTGAGGTCTTTATGAAAGTTTTAGATCTTGAAGTTCTATTTCAAACCATATAAAGAACACCTTGATCCGATATCTGTAAGGAAAGTTATAGCAATTTTTCCCTTCCTTCTGCCTTTTTGCTATCTTCTGTGTTTTTTGTCTATCTTTTGTTCTATTTTTGACCCTTCAGAAGATAGAATTTGTCTTTGAAGTCTTCACAAAAGTTGTAGATCTTGAAGTCCTTTTGTAACCTTATAAAGAACACCTTGATTCGATATCTGTAGAGAAAGTTATAGCAATTTTCCCTACCTTCTGTCTTTTTGCTATCTTTTGTGTTTTGCTATCTTCTATGTTTTTGGTCTATTTTTGTTCTTTTTTTACACTTCAGAAACTAGAATTTGTCTTTTAGGTCTTCACGAAAGTTGTAGATCTTGAAGTTCTCTTCAGAACCTTATAAAGAACACCTTGATCCGATATCTGTAGAGAAAGTTATAGCAATTTTCTCCTTCCTTTCGTCTTTTTGCTATCTTTTGTGTTTTGCTATCTTCTGTGTTTTTGGTCTATTTTTTGTTCTATTTTGTGCCCTACAAAAGATAGAATTTGTCTTTGAGATCTTCATAAAAGTTTTAGATATTGAATTCCTCTTTCGAACCATATAAAGAACACCTTGATCCGATATCTGTAAGGAAAGTTATAGCAATTTTCCCCTTCTTGCTGTCTTTTTGCTATCTTCTCTGTTTTGCTATCTTCTGTGCTTTTGGTCTATCTTCTGTTCTATTTTTGACCCTTCAAAAGATAGAATTTGTCTTTGAGGACTCATGAAAGTTGTAGATCTTGAAGTCTTCAATTGAACCTTATAAAGAACACCTTGACCTGATAACTGTAGGGAAATTTATAACAATTTTCTCCTTCCTTCTGTCTTTTTGCTATCTTCTGTGTTTTGCTATCTTGTGTGTTTTTGGTCTATCTTATGTTCTATATTTGACCCTTCAAAAGATAGAATTTGTGTTTTAGGTCTGCATTAAAGTTGTAGATCTTGAAGTCCTCTTTCAAACCATATAAAGAACACCTTGATCCGATATCTTTAGGGAAGTTTATAGCAATTTGCCCCTTCCTTCTGTCTTTTTGCTATCTTCTGTGTTTTGCTATCTTCTCTCTTTTTGGCCTATCTTCTATTCTATTTTTAACCCTTCAAGATATATAATTTGTCTTTGAAGTCTTCATGAAAGTTGTAGCTCTTGAAGTTATCTTTTGAACCATCCATAGAACATCTAAATATGATATCTCTAGAGAAAGTTATGGTAATTGAAAGACATCTTTTATGTTACTGTTCATAAACATCTTCTGGGTTACTATTCATCCTGTATAGTCTGGTCCAATTATGACCCTCTCGATGACATAATTGTCTTTAAGGTCTCATGCAAATTGTAGATCTTGAAGTCCTCTTTCAAACCATATAAAGAACACTGCAATCTTACATCTATAGTGAAAGTTATGCCAATTGTCCCAAGACTAGTTCAATATGACTGAGGACAAAACCAGATTTGATTCTTTGGCCATAACTTCTCTAGACACTCAAATGACTTAATTCTTGAACCATTGGATTCGTAAGACATTGCTCTACATCTTTAGTAAAAATCATGGCCACATGAAATAAATTGAGAAAGATTGAGTGAAAGACATGGGATGAGTACAGTGTGTGTACTCTTAAATAATATGAACTGGTGATATTCTACTAAACATACTTCAGTATTTTGATGATTTCTGGAACGGTAGAGCTCCAAATGAGATGATTTCTGATTTTTGGTAAATTGGAGACATAGAGCTACAAATGGTATGAAGAAATTGGAATCTAATTTAGTCTCTAAGATGTTTAAATTCCAGATGGAAGCTGTGTATAGTATATTGTTTTGGACAAGAGTAGTTAAAAAATGTTTAAAGTATATATTTTGAATCATTGAACCAAATTTAATGATTTTGGTGCCATTAGAAACTTAAGACAACGTAGAACACTTTTCCGGAAGAAAGTGTTATGTCAAAATGTTCAAGGGTATTTTTGACAAGACACTTAACTTTAAAAGAATATAAGTTTATAAGGAAGGATAAAATGGACTTTTTGGACTCATTAAGGGCATAATTGGATGAAGAAGTATTGTCTTGCATTTTAAGAAGAGGGAAGAATGAAAATTTAGGAAAGAAAGAAAAAGAGAGAGTGTCATGAAGAAGAAAGAGAAAGATGAGGAGAGAGAAATATGAAGAGAAGAAGAGAAGGAGAGAAAGAAGAGAAACAAGCTAGGGTTTCAATTTTGTTAGCCCTTAAGAGAGATTTTGAGGTTGTTCAAGAAGAGAAAAAGATAGAGGAAGAGAAGAGCTTTCTTTTGAGCTAAAGATCCCTTCATTTGGTGAAGAATGAAGATAAGATCATTTTAAATGTCTAAATTTTTTAAAGGATTTTAGTTCATGGAGTTTAGAAAATGTTTGGGTTTAAGTATTTTAGAACCAATTTTAGTGATTGTGTTTTGAGGGATTTTCAATTGAAAACCCTATTGAGTTAGATTTTTGTTATTGTATAAAAGGATCAAGAGAGACAAAAGGAACAAGAGAAGAAACATTTTGGGCAAGTCTATAAACAAGGAAATTAATGTGTGCACATGTTTATAATAGAATCAATAAGCCACTAATATTTTCTTTAAATCAAAGAAAATCACTAATTTCAATTGCATCATAAGTGTTGCATCTATTGTTTATGAATGATTTGTGAAATTTGCTACATGTTTGCTTCATGATTGATGTGATGATTTATGAAAAGTTGTTTTTAAAATGATTCTTTGAAATGATGCATGATTATGAAACCATACTTTTAGAAATGGTTTTTAAGATATAACAAGCAAGAGAAAAGCAACTTTTCAAGAGAATGTGCCTTTTTGGACAATATGCTTTACAAGTCATGAAATACATATTATGTGGGTTTGTGATGGTCCCCTAAGTTAAGTAAAGTGCAGTTCAACAAAAAGGCTCCTCCCCCTTGCTCGCTAGTGACACGGAGCTCCTTCATGGACTCTCATAAGTTCACGGCTATGCAAGACCATTATGTGGAAATGCGTAGTATGTTCTGTTTTGGATTTACCCGAACCAATTTGATGTGCTTATGTGCTCATGATATGTCTGATCAAGTTTGATGCATTCATGTTTTGTGACTTGTGAATTTGACTACACGATAAGCCTTTTGAAAAATAAGTATTTTACGATTCAATAAGATATTTTTTTATGACAACTAAAATGGTTTCAAAAGTTTTGCTTATGTTTTTATTATAAACTATTACCCATGAACTTTCAAGCTCACCCCTTCCTGTCCCATCTTCAGGTGATAGCTAAAGATCAAGTGATCAAGAGCATAAGGGAATTGCTTCATTTGCTATTTTGTATTTTTGTAACAAGCCAATGGTATGGCTTTTGAGATGTAAACAAAGTTTTTCAAACTCTGTTGCTTGAGTAATGAAATGATAGATTGGAGTAGTTTCGATTATGTATGTTCTTTTGACTCCTTATTAAAATGGTTAAGGAGATTACATGGGAATATGCTCAAGTATTATGATATTTCGCAAGAGTTGGGTTCCAAAAACGGGACCCAACATTTGTGGTATAAGAGCAAGAGTTGGATTCCGGAAATAAGCGGGATCCAACAGATATGGTATCAAAGCAAGATGATAAATCGATGATGGTTAAAGAGAATACAAGGAATGACGCTCAAGTATTATGGTATTATGAAGAGTTGGATTCCGGAATCAAGCGAGATCTAACATTTATGGTATCAGAGCCCAGTATTAGGATCTTACATGGGCAACCTTCGGATATGTGTTAATCGCCAAAGCGATTGGTAAGAGTTCGGGCCAATAGATTTAGTGAGCAGAATGGTGACTTGATAGAGTGTCTGGTAAGGAAAGTTGTGAATATTTAGCAATAAGAAATATGTCGTAGTCCTATATGTTAGACACATATTCAGTATTTATGGTTATGTCAGCGAATAAGGCGACGGAATCTCATTGTGGATTTGTATTCACATTGATATGGATGTGAAAAGGTTTTCATGAATTGACTGAGAAAGAAATGAAGAAACAAGTGAAAATGACAAGATTGAAGGTGTACAAGTAAAGAGGAATTGAAGGGTTGAACTAGGAATTGAAAATGATTGTTTAATTGGTGTGATAAGAGTCATGATCCGGTAGAAGATTATGTTAGAGAATTCGATACCAGAATTTTAATATGGCTATATGTTTATGCTTTTAAATTGATTAGGAACGTACGTATGGAAAGCGAAACGAATGATAGTGATATATGTAGAAATTCTCAAGGTTATTATGAATACATATCTGACCATGTGGTTATATTGGTGAATAAGGTAATTGAGTACATACGAGATCTATATTTTGATATGGTATAGGAGATAATCTATGATTCTTATAGTTAAAATCATGAGACGAATCAGAGTAACACGATGGAAGTATGATATAGGTGATTATGCCAAAAAGATAACTACTATGGAAAAAATCATTCAAGAAAAGTAAGTCAATTAGGAAATGGAAAGAAACCCGAGATGTATTGGGAAACCAATTAAGATCGTATGATATTTTAATAAGGAACTAAAGCGAATGTTTTTGTTAAATATAGTAGTTTGGAAGAAATTATTCGAGAGGAAGAGTTACTTGGGAGAATGAGGAAAACATAAGACCGTATTACCTCCATTTGTTTGATCACTTAGGTAAGAATTTCAAGAAAGAAATTTTTTTTGGGGGGGGGGAATTGTTGGACCTCGAACTTTTCGTAGAAGATTAGAACTATTAAATAAGAAATTTTAGTGATAAGTCACGAGTAAAGAACAAATGAATGAAAGTTTTTGAAACAAGAAATGA
>JANPWU010000008.1:32303019-32318262 GCA_024707465.1 Erythroxylum daphnites
GATGGCATCTTTAGTTCCCATTGTCTTCAATGAAGTTGAAGATGTATCTCTTAGATTTCCAATGGCACCAAAATCAAATCTTTGTCGGGAGCATTTCTCGAGTTATGAGCAAATGACGTGAATTTATAGCTTTTGGGAAAACTGCCCCTTTTTGTCCTTGCTTTGTTCAATCCTTGATCGTTGCAATCTAGTTTTTATGCATTATCTATCTACTAAAACACTCAAAAACCATTACAAGCACCAAAATAAAAATTGTAATCAAAATGTTGAAATTAAGTAATTACAAGACAATAAACAAACTAAATAATCACAAAACGACTCGGGATTACTTGAAAATATGTAATAACTCTAAGAGATATCAAGTACATTCTTCAATTACATCATCTTGTATAAATTCGTATGCTTCGTCTGGTGTCTTAGACTAAGCACTTTGTCTTATCCATCTTATTCAGTTTTTACTTAAGTATTGTCTTGATTTGATGATTTGTGCCACTTACATTTATCTGCGCACTTAATAAATTCATCAAAATAATTCACACACTTTTATGATTATTATTATTTGACTTTCATCAAAATTAATAGAAGAAGTGAAGTCTTCTTGACTTAACAATCTCCCCCTTTCTGATGATAACAAATAATCATAATTTTAAAAGATAAAAATAATATTCAGACAAATAAAGATAATGTTCAGATGAAAATAAAGACATATATTCAATGATGAACAAAAATTTCTATTTCTTTCTACTGTTCTCCCCCTATTTGTTATTAATAAAAAAGATAGTTCATTTTAGACGCTTCAAATTTCAGAAAACATTTGTTGAATATCAGTGCGGATTATCTTGAGGTCTTCTTCTATAGAAACGCGTAGAAATGTTATTTCCTCATAAAGATCACCCACTGCATCACCTAGTTCATCAACCCTAGTATAAATTTCTTTAATGTTTTTAGCTAAGGCTTCCTGAATCGTCTATTTCTATGATTTCAATTGAGCGTAATTTGAAAGGTTTTTTTCCTTCAGGGATATCAAGATCATCAGGTCTGGGTAATTTGTAAATCAGTTGCCCTAGAAGATGTAAAATAGTTTTAATTGAAGAAATGAAACCTAAGGGTTTGAAATGAATGAGTAAATGCACAAAGGTTTCTAAGTTAAAATCAATACCTTCAATTGTGCCAACTACCTTTTTACTCTCAAAATCTCCACCAAGAATTAGAACTTTCTACTTCTTCTGTTCTTGTTTTCGTAAGGTCATTAATCTTGGTGACCTTTTTTACTTCTCGGGACTTTTTAATTGGAGCATCTCAGCCTTCCTTTTTAAAGACACTTGGTGTGTTGGTTCTTGAACTTTGCTTTCCTTCCTTTTTGGAAACGTCTTGGCTTGTATCTGCTCATCAGATGATTGTTCAACCTTTTTCTCTGCTAATATTCTTCTGGACGATCAAGGTTTTGCTTGTATTTCTGACGGAACATTTTCTTTCTTGCTTCGTCTTACTGAAAGCTCCCCTTAGACTGTGCTTTCGATGTAAAATCTACATCTGCTTCGGCTTCAGTCTTGATCCCTATTTTATGAATATTAGAGGCATTGATAACACTCTCAGCATTCATCTTTACTTTGTTTCCTCTACTAAATAGGATTCCAGATTCTTTGAAGAATTTTGTTAATAGCATACTGTAAGGTAAAGAATTACTCTTCAAATGATAATCCTACCTAGCCTTTATCATGTACTTCAGAATCAAAAACGAAAGATTAACAGGTTGGTGAGTGAGTAGATGAAACAGACAATGTTCATCATTTATTGTCACCAAGTCCTTTGATCCTACTCTTGGTAAGATACAATGGAGAAGAAGTGAATTAAGAACCCTAGCCTTTGGAATAAGGGCTGAAGACTTCTTGACTTCTAGATTACTAGATCCATATAGTTGTCGATTGATGCTGGCTTTGTCTATATGACTTTGAACAATCCAATATGTATTGTTGAACAATTCTACTCCTTCATTTGGACATCCAATAGCCTTCATAATAGAATCTTGTGTGATTATTATCGACAACCCATCTACCATCGATACCAAAGTGTTGTCTACCACCTTCGAATTCTTCCAGAACTCATATACTTCATTCAAATATACCATCTCTCGGATGTTGAAGAAATTCTTCTGACCAACTGCTTCAATCTCAGGTTCGATATTCATCAGTTCATTCTTCAAAGAAGTAAAATTGACGAGTCTTCCATAGACAAGGGATTTTGGCATTTTTAATCTGTAAAAGATAAACACTAAACACAGGGATGTATTTCTCTTAAAGAAGAGAGGTTAGTATATATAAAAAATTAAAGAAATATATGAAATGAAATGAGAAGGATTTGGAGTTTAGAACAGAGGATTTGATCGTCTTTGTTGAGAGCACTTTGAACAAGTCAATTTCGAAGTTTTTCAATAAAATTTTAAAGTGTAAGGTGTTGCAGATTCTGAGATGATTTCCTTTTTATATACGCTCTTGAAAAGTTTCCCTTTGTAACATTTTTAACTGATCCTCCGATAATCATTAAGTTGAAACTACCTAGTGAAAATTACTGTTACTATAAAATCTGAAAACCTACGACTTTTCAGCTTCTTCAAAACGAATCGTCTGGATCATGGAGTTTCAGACGAATGGTCATTTAACATTACCATATTTAGATTTCGTCTAATTTCTTTCAATTTTCTTCATTTAAGGGTTTGGTGAAGGTATCTGATGATTGTTGATTCGTCTAAACAAATTGTAGATTGATGATCCCTCTCTGTACATAGTCTTTTATAAAATGATGTCTAACTTCAATATGCTTTGCCCTTGAGTGTTGTATTGGATTCTTTTAGAGATTAATAGCACTTGTGATGTCATAGAAGATTGGAATCTGATCTTCTTGAATAGAATGATCCTTTAACTAATACTTAATCCATAACAACTGTGAACAGCAGCTTGCAGTTGGCATATATTTAGCCTCTATAGTAGATAGAGCAATCGAACTATGCCTCATGCTTGACCAAGAAATTAGATTATGACCAAGAATGTGACAGCCTCCACTTATACTGTTTCTGTCAATCCTATCTCTAGCATAATCAGCATCACATTAGCCAATTAACCTGAAATATTTACCTTTCTCATACATTAAGCAAAGATCAGTAGAACCTACTAAATATTTCAATATTCTTTTGACAGCAATATAATGAGATTCTTTAGGATCTTCTTGAAATCTTAGACACAAACAGACAATAAACAATATATCAGGTCTGTTTGTAGTTAGGTAAAGCGAAGAACCAATAATTTCTCTAAAAACAGTTTGATCAATCTTTTTACCAACTTCATCCTTAGATAAGAAGATTGAAGGATGCATAGAAGTTGACATTGGTTTGACATTTTCCATTTTATATTTGACTAAAAGTTTTTTGATATACTTTTGTTGATGAACAAAAATCTTTTCTTCAATTTATTAAATTTGTAAACCAAGAAATAACTTTAATTCACCCATCATACTCATTTCAAATTCACTTTTCATAAGATTTTCAAAATTTGAACATAATTTTTTTGAAGTTGCACCAAAGATGATATCATCTACATATATTTGTACAACGATAAAATCATTTTTAATACTTTTCCTAAATAATGTTTTATCTACTTGACTCTAATAAAGTCATTTTTAATCAAAAATTAACTCAAACGATCATACCAAGCACGAGGTGCTTGTTTTAATCCATACAAAGCTTTATGAAGTTTATAGACATAATCTGGTTTATCAATATATTCAAAATCTGGGGGTTGTTTCACATAAAATTCTTCATCTATAAAACCATTCAAAAATGCACTTTTCACATCCATTTGAAACAGTTTTATATTATGAAAAATAACATATGCAAGCAAAATCATAATAGCTTCTAGTCTAGCTACATGAGCATATATTTCATTATAGTCTATTCCTTCTTGTTGATTATAGCCTTGAGCTACTAATCTAGCTTTGTTATGGTTTATTTTTCCTGATTCGTCTAGTTTATTTTTTAATATCCATCTAGTTCCTATAATATATTTATTGAATGGTTTAGGAACTAGAGACCAAACTTTATTCTTTCAAAATTAATTTAACTCCTCTTGCATAGCTAAAATCTATGCTTCGTCTTGAAGAACTTCATCAATTTTCTTGGGTTCTATTTTAGAAACAAATGCTACATTTGCCTCTCTTTCAAATTTAGATCTAGTTCTCACTCCTTCTGAAGTTTCTCCTATAATCAAGTTTTCTGGGTGAGAAGATTTATATTTCTAGTCTTTTCTTAAGCTAATATATTTAGAAATATCTTTTACCTTATCAGATGGATCGTCTGATGGTGAATCGTCTAGGTTATTAACTAAAGGAGTAGATAGAGTTTCATCATTAGAATCACCTTTTTTCTGGATGAGAATCATTATCAAATTTTACATGCATAGACTCTTCAACAGATTTAGAAACAAGATTATAAACTCTATAAGCTTTAGAAGTAATTGAATAACTTAGAAAAATTCCTGAATTGATCTTAGAATCAAATTTATCCAACTTTTCTTTTTTATTTAAAATAGTGCATTTGCAACAAAAAGGGTAAAAATAAGAAATATTTGGCTTTCTTCCCTTCCATAATTCATATAGAGATGTATTTAAAACAGTTCACAAAAGTGCTCTATTTTGAATATAACAAGCTATATTTACAACTTCTGCCCAGAAGTACATAGGAAGATTCATTTCACCTAGCATAATCCTTGCCATTTCTTGAATCGTCATGTTCTTTCTCTCTACAACTCCAATTTGTTGAGGAGTTCTAGGAGCAGAGAAATTATGAAAAATTTCTTTCTCTTCACAAAACATTTTGAATTTTTCAATTTCAAATTCTCCACTATGATCACTCCTAATTCCAGTAATAGACATTCCTTTTTCATTTTGTAACTTTTTGGATAAAACTTTAAAACATTCATCTAATTTATATGATAAAAACAATATCCAACAAAATCTAGTGAAGTCAACAACAATTACCAGACCTTACTTCTTTCCACCTGAACTTAGTGTTCTAGTTAGACCAAACAAATCTATATGTAACAGCTCTAAAGGACTAGACGAAGTTACAATATTTTTAGACGAAAAGGATGTTTTAACTTGTTTTCCTTTTTAACAACTCTCACAAAAGAAATCTTTGTTAAAACTTAATTTTTGGTAAACCTCTTACCAAATCATGTCTAACTAACTTGGAAATATGTTTAAAACTAACATGACCTAACTTTTTGTGCCAAATCAAATTTTCATTGACTTTTCAAATCATCTAAGTTAATTTTATAGAGGTTATTTTGTTTCTTGGCATAAAAGAATATGAAACTGTCCTTGTTTTTGACTAAACAAGAATTTTGATTAAAGGATACTTCAAAACTAGAGTCACATAATTGACTTATACTAATTAGATTATGCTTTTAAGCCTTCAACTAGCAAAACATTATCAATATAAGAAAATGAATCTTTATCAATTTTGCCGATCCCAACTATTTTGTCTTGTTAGTTGTCTCCAAAAGTTACTAATCCTCCTTGCTTATGTTAGAGGTCTAAGAACATAGACCTTTTACTCATCATGTGTCGCGAGTAGCCACTGTCCAAGTATCATTGGTGGTGGTTGCTTCTTTCAAGAAAGGAGATCTGCAATATATATTATATTCTTCTTAGGTACCCATATTTTCTTAAGTTCTTTGGGGTTAGTCTTACAATTTTTCTTTGAATAATAATAAGAATATTGTTTCTTTTTCTTTCTATTAGGAACAAAATTCATATTATGAAGAACATTACTATTATTGGTTTTTATGGAGTTGGTTACAAGACTCAACTAATAACAGATTTTAGAAGATTCGACAAGTAGAATTCTCAAAGAAGACTGTTGAAAATTTAGGTTAAAAATATTAGTTATAGTCGTAAACAAAAACAAACAATACAAAGAATTCTGATTTTACAAAATATACTTAGAAAAATTCTATGCTCATGTGCTTATGCGGTAAAAAAAATATCTTGAGAAAAGAGGGAAAAGAAAGAAAGAAAGAGCGCAAATACATTTGTAATGTGAAACTCAAATAATATCTTTTCGAGCGAAAGAAAGGCTAGAGCCTGAAGAGGCTAAGGAAGTAAATGAAGAATACTTTGTGAAAGAGACCTGAAGAGGCTCTGCAAGTGTAGAAATAATACTTGTAACGTTGAAGGATATAGTGAAATCTCAGACGAACTCTAAGAACTGGACGCAACCCAAGGTTAAGGGTGAACTAAGATAAATCACGGTGTCATATTCTCTAACTCTTATTTCTTTAATTTTCTTGTTGTTAGAAGAATAGATACTAATTTTCGTTGTTGCATTACTCACCAAATTAAGTGAATTGTTTTTGTAATTTTCTGAATTTGTAAAGAAAATCAAGAAGATGTTAAAGATTAATATCTTAAACGATTTAACACAATTCAACCCCCCTTCTTGTGTATTTTATATATTATATGTGATTTCTATATTAACAAGTAATTTACTTCAAAAACTAATAATTAAGAACTAAATAAATGGATCAGAACAAAAAGGAATTGACTCTTGAAAATGCATGACCACAACGACAACTGAGTAAATAATAACCATTTTTTCTTAACAAAATCAACGACTATGCTTGAATATAAGAATAGATTATTATTGAACTATAAGGATGTTATGTCACCGAACTCCCAATGAGAAGTTTTAACAAACTTTCTTTGTGGTTCCAATATTATTTTCCTTTTTATGACATCTAAATGACAAGTGAAAATAAGATGCAAATAATGAATATTAATATTTAGGAATTACATAAAAGAAGTTCATGCATTTTAGTGTTTCAATTACCTTTCATGTTGGAAATATTTGTTATGTTTATTATATAATAATGAATGTAATTTAACATATATGTTTTCGTTCATCTAAAATTTATGTTTTTCTAAGACCTTGTTTATTAAAGAATTATAATTAAAAAAAATAGGAATGAAAATAAAAAGAGGGAATGAGAATAGGAATAGAATTCTTGATTATGCGTATTTAGTATGTAATCGTTAAGAATAAGATTACACAGGTTAGTAGTTATGCTAGTGCTTAAAATCAAATATTACGAATGATAATAAGAAAATGTTTGTTCATATATAGTTATTACATGATTTATTTTGTAAATTATTATTTAAAATGTTTTTATTTTTATGAATAATTAACTAAAATTAATTTTCAATAGTTTAGTAAATTATTAATTTTTAAAAAATTATGAATATTTTTTTATGAGAATAAAATTAAAACACTATAAAAAGGATTTGCTTTACTTGAGATAATATCAACGAAATAAAAAATAATTATTAAACAAGTTTAGTTGATAAAAAAAAACAGATAGGAAGGGATAGAAGATAGTTGATTTAAAATTGTATTTATAGCTCTATGAAGAATAAAAATTTAAGATTGTTCAAATTTTATTCAAATCTTGGCATTCTTATTTTATTCATTTCCAATAATATTTAAGCAAAGAAAATGCATTTTAATTCTCACCTCTTCATTACTGTCCCTGAAAAAGGCCTAGCTGTTTTCTATATATGTTTATGTTCTCACATATTATAGATATTAATTTAATATATTGATGCAAGGTTCCTTTTATTAATAACTGATTAAACTAATTACAGCTTTCGTTTCTTTTTTTTGGAACAAAGAAGCAAACGTAGACAGCTGACTATATAGTGAAGTTGACAGTGGCCTCTGCGTTACTCATTTGGTCTCCTGCAAATTAATGCTTCGTATTTCTCTGTTGTTTCTTTAAAGATGTAAGCAAATTAGACTGAAGAATTAGCAATCGTAACCATTGTGAAGCTTTAATAGCAGTAGTCGGCTTTAAGTAGAGCTGTCACTAAGCACAAGTACCCACGACATAAAAAGTGGATTCTACGGCAAGAACACCCACAGACCCTTGTCAGCGCGAGGTAATGAAAAGGACAA
This sequence comes from Erythroxylum daphnites, assembly GCA_024707465.1. Lineage (NCBI taxonomy): Eukaryota > Viridiplantae > Streptophyta > Magnoliopsida > Malpighiales > Erythroxylaceae > Erythroxylum > Erythroxylum daphnites. The sequence continues at coordinate 32,311,022 of JANPWU010000008.1, forward strand.
TTTAACTGTATTCTAAAATAATTCGATCAAAGTATACTTTATACAATTTGGGGTAAATCTGTTGGGATTTTAAAAAATAGAAGAAGAACAAGATGGGATAAGCATATAGAATAAAGAATACGTAACACTTCCATACCATCTTATTATAAATTTGGTTGCCTTATATAGGCAAAATATAAAAAACTAAAATAGATATTTCACCTAATAAATCTAGCTTGTAAGATAAGATTAAAGATAATCTAAGACTTATTTTAGGATAATCTAAGACATATTCTAAAGGAATTTTAACAACTATAAAATTTTGGATTAATTCTCAACATTCCCTCTTAATTCAAAGTTTCTAGGATGGAGCACTTCTCTCCTAATCTTCAGAATATTATGTGAAGCACTTTTCTTCACTAATTCTTGTTAATGTCCTTCTCATCAACTTACAATTATTGAAGCACGTCTCTCCAAACACATCTTGGTGTACTTCTCACCAATAAATTTAAAAAAGGTTTTCTTCTTCAGCCACTTCAACCAAGTTTGCATGTTCTTCTTTTTTAGATCTACAAATCTTTTGCAGATGACCAAATCTTTTGCAGTTATAGCATTAAGGCTTTCCTTTGTGTCAATAATCTTTCTCTTCATGACCAAACTTCTCACAACAGCCACATTGAGGAATATTTCCTTTCTTCTTTGATGATCAAATCATTGCTAGATAGGCTCCCTCAATTATTTGTTCAATTCCCTCTTTTCTCGTAACTCTTCTTCGTTTTTAAACCTGCAAAGCATTAATCAATTCTGGTAAAGTTATTTAACTGATATCTCTTGAATCTTTAAGAGACAAAATTTTAGACTCAAATCTTTTAAGCAAACGTATAAGCATTTTCTCTACAATATTGCTATCAGGTAAATCTTCTCTCAGCAGTTAAATTTGGTTCACCACACATTTATCAGCCGATTAGAATATTCTTGTATGGTCTCCTTTTCTTTTAAGCTCAAAGTCCCAAAATCTCTTTTGAGATTTAGGATTTGCATCCTTCTTGTTCTTTCGTTGCCTTGATATAATTCTTTCAGCATATCCCAAGCCTCCTTAGTTATTTCACATGTCATTATTCTTGTGAAAGTTACTTCTGAGACAGCATAATGAATTATGGATAAAGCTTTTGATTCTTCTTTTTCATGAGCCCTTATCTGATTGAATGTTGGGTTGTTTTCCAGAGGTGATAATTCCCTTTCATTTTCTACCCACTGTTACAAGCTAATACCTTTTAAATGAGTTTTCATCTTAACAGCTCATACTAGATAATTTTCACCGTTGAAACTTGGGGCTGAGATAAATGTTGATTTGTTGACAGTCATGGGAGCTCTATCTTTGTATTTTCTCACTCAATCTGACAGTCTCTCAAGAATCTAAGGCTCTGATACTATGTTGGGATTTAAAAAAAAATAAAAGAAGAATAAGATGGGATAAAAATAAAGATTAAAGAATACGTAATACTCCCATACCATCTTATTATTCAATTTGGTTGTCTTATATAGGCAAAATACAAAAAATTAAAATAGATATTTCAACTAACAAATCTAGCTTATAAGGTAAGATTAAACATAATCTAAGACTTATTTTAAGATAATCTAAGACCTATTCTAAACAAATTTTATCAACTATAAATTTTAAATTAATTTTTTTTGACGAAGTAAAATTTTGAATTAATTCTCAACGAAATCTCTTTGTTGAGGAAAATGATCGTTTCTTCACATAATGAAATCTAAAGCATTTACTATGTAAATAACCCAATCGACATACTCTTTTCTTATATAGAAAAACTTCATCATGTTCACTAATAATAGAAACTCAGCTCAATGGTTGATTAAACATAAAGTTATGCTTAGTAAAACAAAAATTCTCATCTGATTCAATCAAGGAAAGGACGGATTTCCAACTCTCTGATGGTTACCTGACAAAAGAAAGTAAACTGCAGAAACTAACATGCAATGCAAAAGAGAATTTATTTACTATTCTCAAAACGCTGATTAATATTTGATATGTTATTTAACAGAAATGTATTAATTTCAAGATAGAATTCTATAATATTTTTTCTATATCAAAGTCTACGTTAGTTAAGTGGTCATCAAGACGAAATTACAACCTCACCAAGTAGAGGTCCCAGTTTCTTCTAATTACCTTAATGCACCAGAAAGTTTTTTTTTTCCAAGAAAAACCTTCATCGATTCTTAGGTCTATGCATCTTTCTAACGATCCTAGTTCCACCGAAATTTCAGGTGAGTAGGTCTAAGAAAGAAATGATTGGAGAGAGCAGCATCAGCTATCTGGGGTCGTTCCTCAGTTTGCCCCCACAATCCACAAGAAATGCTTGTTTAATTGATGAACTAGTCCTCCTGACATCAGATTTCTTTATATAAAGCCAGGGGAGGGGATCGATCTGCTTTATATTTCTCTTATTAATTTAGTCCTTGCTTATGATCAAGGCAACAAGCACCACACTGTAGCTTTGTATCTTTCTCCGATCTTACTACAGTTCTTTTCTCGACACCTATGGTTACAAGTGGGCAAGGTATGGTCAGTCGTATCTACCCCAGATTGTTTCATTAAATGGTGGACTGGTACGCAACAGAAGATATCTATATCCAGTAGTTAACATCTAATCCCCTGGTCGAAACTCTTCCTCTCTTTTTACAAATCCAACTTCTTCGTGCTGTCTTTTATCGTCATAACCAGTCTCAACTAGCCTTATCCTCCTGTTTTCTTCCTCTTGTGCAGTTTAACTTCGTGTATATAAACAGAAACGTGTTCTACTGCCTTTTACCCTTCAACCGTATGTGTAGCCAGGTGTAGGTGACAAGAGAAAAATTGAACAAAAGGGGCTTGATCTCGTCAGTTTCCGAGTCCTTTTTTTCAGTTTGTTTTTGTCTAGGCATAGATAATATGATCAAGTTCCATACATATATACAAGTTCATTCTACCTCACAATATACTCTCATCGAGATGCCCAGCAAGCAACAGTCAGTATTCGTTGATGCTGCATCATCAAGATTCACTAAGTCCAAGGTTCCAACCCGAGTGGGGATAGGGTGTACACAAAACCCACTTTAAGCTCTCCGCCGCTACTCGAAAGGTTCCTTTTCTTGTGGGAATCTTGATGATGCTGCATCAATTAATATGTGACTATGTTTCACTTCTCTCTTTTTGCCTTTGCATTCAAAGGGAATCTATTTCAAACTCCGCTGATTAATCAAGTTTGATCAAGGACCTAGTTTCAACAGCTGGCCAAGCACTACAGGAGGTACGCATGGCTTCTTTAACTTGGATATATTTCGTCTGTTACATTTATAATTAACAATCCTTAACATGCAAGTTACACAATATTTTAAATTAGGTCAATACGATTAGGAATTCCTTTTGAAGTTTTTCTTCCCAAAAAAAAAAAAAAAAAACGAAGGCTGATAGTGTTTGTGAGACAACTTTCACCTAACTATGGTTTCTACTTTATTTTTGCTAAAGACTATGGGTCACATGTGCAACAGCTCCAAGTACATACGTGAAGGCATATAGTTGGTTCTACTTCTTGCATCTTTTAGATTTTCTGGTCAATTATTAACTTCAATGCATCCCTATCAAAGCAAGCAGCTTTTCGTACATTAGCGCTTGGAATCCAATACTGTGTGCCATGTATACGATACGATCTTTCTGTTCCAATTGTACGGAGTATCTGAAATATTAATACAAGTTAATTATTCAAAAAATAATTATAATATGATTTTTTTAACCATCGAGATGTTTGATTAAGAATTGTATATTGATATAAAAAATAATTAAATAAAAATATATGTGCTTTGAAATTGTCCTTTAATCAAATTTGGACATGCCTATATTATTTAAGGCTCGTTTGATTCATTTTATGTCTCAAAGAAGTACTTATTAGTACTTGAACGAATTGCTTCTTTTTTTAATCGAGTTTCGAAGTAATTTTACATGATCATGGTGCATCAATCCCTCAATCAAAATTAAATAAAATTCTAGATCATCCTTAAAACATTTTGTCTTTTCGTCTACATGTATGTCTTTAAGGTTTCTCTTCACTATTTATGTATAGTAACATATCGCACGGGTGCATGCATTCCAACATTTCATAAGTAAATCGTATTTTGTTATTAATTTGAAACAATATAAAGTGGCTAATCACTTAATTGTTTAGTTTTAAACATAAGGGGATATTTGCCTCATGAATAATAATCGAGCTTTTTCATGTTTAAGTTTTCTCAGTATTGATCAATACTCCTTGTGGTTATTTGTTTTCACTTGATAAACATAAAGTACGTTTCCTTTCATTGCATACTATTCAAAAATCCATTGTAAAAGTCATATGTGAAAGTTTATACCCTACAACCAATTGCTTTAATTGTAGTTTAGTGACAATTATTTAAAGATTTTATCTTGTACATGTTTATATGTATATACTAAAGTCCATAGAATAATTATACATTGGAAAAGAAATTATAAAGAAATTATAATTATGAGATTCATATTACATTTATGTATTATCCCTAAATTGTTTCTAGTCATTGTTCTATTAAGATTGGACATTAATAGAATGCAAAAAGATTAGAACATATTGTTTTTCCTTACGAAGGAAATAGTTGATCTTATAGTTTAAAGTATGGAGATACTTAAATAAGCATGTGGGTACTTATTAGAAAATAAGTTCACTAAATAGACCCGATATGAGAAATCTATTTGGAACATTACTTATATGTCTATGAAAATACTAATTATGATGATTGTATAAGTAATCCTTTGACTTAAGATCATAAAAAAGTTATCTTATATAGAAATTTCTATGTTTTAATACTCCTTATGATCTATTTAATCAAGGGTTGTTTAATCAGTAGTCATTGGATGTAGCATGAACTATATGAAGGTAGTTGAGTGATCAAGATAGGATTCAGCATCCTAAAGTAATTAGAAAGAATGTTTCATTGTCCTCGATTAATATTGATTCGGGAAATCATTGACTAAGGTGGAATGACGATTTGTAAATAGTTCACAAATGTTATTAATTGAATGGATAGTTAATAGCGTAGAACTAATATGATTGGACTCAAAATAGAGAATACATTAATTTCATGCTCTATGTCTAATCGAAACATCGTATGATGAAATGATTGAATTATACGATAAAATCATGCGTGAAAAGGTTAGTTAAACTAGTTTGATATTCCTAAATATTTAGGTGGTCATGATGCGTTGCTAGACGTCAATCTTGATCTACAATTACAGATTGTTTAACTAAAGAATTAAAGATAAATTAAAAGTTTATCTAATTATAATTGTGAATTAGAATGATAATTTATAATCATTGCCAACATATTTGAGAACCTAATGGGTCTCACATAAAGAATGTGTTGGAGAGAACAAAGTTATTTTAATCAAGTTGGCCTTATTGTAAAATTCAAGAAACTTTATGGTTAAATATCAAAATTTTATTAAATAATGATCAATATGAGATATTGAATCTAATTTGGACATAATTAGTACTTAATTAGAATTATTTGTAATTCTAATTAAAGTTTAGTTGAAATTAGAATTTAATTTTAATTAAATTATTAAAATGTCAAAAACCTATTATAAATAGACTTATGCTCTAATGGAGCCAACACTTTTTACTTAACCATTTCTGTAAGAGTTACAGAGTTTTCTCAACTTATTATGTAGATACCGTTAGAGGTCGAACACTTGTGTAGCTATAATGATTGAGACAAATTAGTTTTGGAAACACATTGAGGGATATAACAAGATTATGATCAAGCTTCGAAATAAGGTACGAATTTAGATTTATGCTTTATTATGATTATATATTAATCATTTTATAGAATTAAAGAGATCTTATTTTCGAGAAACTAATTTATGAAAAAAATTTCGTAATTATTTTACTATGATTGGGATTGGATTCCGTCCCAGTTTCCCTACAATATGATCAATAATTCAAATTATATACATAAATATTAATGGTACTATGTTTTATTTCGAAGTCAAGTCATGGCTGAGTATCAAAGAAAGAATACCTGAGAAATGTATTTCACACGATAGTCGAACATCTCCAGTATGACCAATATTGTAAATGGCAGTTTGGTGATTATTGTCTCTATGTTCTTACATAATTCCAGAATGTATGGAAACTCTGGATGGGATTCGGACTGGTAAAAGTCTCTATTTACGCATGTCTAATAGATAATGTTCTGGATCTTCGTGAGCAAGTTGAAACCATGCACAAGGAAAATCCTTAACTAGGAGGGTCTCTTTAGCAGTTATTATGATCAATATGGACAGTTAAACGAACAGTATTGTAGGGGAGAATCAGCAAATTAAGAGAAGCTTTTAGTTTTAATTAGAATAAGAGTCCACTTTATATATGTATATACACAGACATATATGCAGGACAAGTCTTGGAACCCTAATAATAAATCTGTTTCCAAAGCTGAGAAGCAATCTCTGGAATAGACTGGTAATTAACCCATTCTCATTTAAGTTTATTTGTAAGTTGGGTTTGGTACTGAAAAGAATTCATGTCATTAATTACCAAATCAAAAGATCGCATTATGGTTTCTATATGTTATAGATTAATAAGCACACGAACATTATATTATCAAAAGGTAGGAAGAAGTACATGTCTGTCGCGAAGAATAATGCTACCGTTTCTACTAGTTGTCAATTTGTAATTTGTTATAGTAGGTATATCATTGACTTAAATGGATGGAACGCCTTATAAAGTTGTATATAAATGTAAATGTGTGTGCATATATAGTATATGTATGATAATCCACCTAGTCCTTTATTAATGACGATGATCAATGTTTTGACTTTAACTAAGCTCACGACGATGAATTAGTAACAGAATTTTAACATCTTAAATGCTTAAAAATGATCATCATTTCAAGCGATGGCCATGCAATGAAACTATTGTCGCTATAATAGTATATGATCTGATAGTTTAAATTGTGTGTTATGATAAAAGCAAACACAAGCAAAAGGGGGTGAATTATGTGAAACTTAAAAATTTTTCACAAACTACTTTAAATTCGGATAAAGGCAGGTGCCTGTTAAAAATTAAAAACAATAGAAACCTGTCAGATGATAGTAGCCTGTTAAACGACAGGAGCCTATAAAAGAATAAGACCAGCTAAAAAATAATTTTAAAACACAACGTGCCTGTTGAAATAAAAAGAACCTTTAGCAAGTT